>JAAGNO010022487.1:0-39805 GCA_033439905.1 Ceryle rudis
CCCTTTGAAACAAACTATTCAAAACCTGAAGATATATCATCTCTCTGATAAGGATTCTGCCCCTCCCACCATTAGAAAGTGCTATCCTAAATTAAACAGTCTTCTCTGCTGGTACAGCTGGAAAAATGATCCATATTAAATGTCAAAATGTTTGAAGGACTTCTTGAAATTTAAATAGTGCAGAACAAATTTTACAGTTAAATTCATATCTGTAATCCCCATGTTCCATAATTCTTCACATTTGAGAGCAATTTTAGCAGTTTCAAGACCTACCCAGGTAATATGTGTTGAATCGTATTTAACATAGGAAAGAGTGATTTTTTTAAATTGAATTTTGTAAAACATAACCATTGTAATGGGCCTGTGAATTAAAGACTGTGAAGCATGCCAATATGACAGACAGCTTAATACTCTGCTTTAATAAGCATTACTGTGGAAGTGTTATACTGTCAGAAGTGAAGGTGCTTTCTGCAAAGAACCCAGCATCTATATGGCACACAGAGAGAATATTCTAATATATTTTTATTGGGTTTTGTCTTCCAGAGTATCAGGGCTTCAGGGCTGGTGCTGTTAGAAACCATTCTTTTTGGATCGCTTCTTCTGTACTTCCCGGTAAGTCAGACGATAACTTTTTCTAAAAATTATATCCTTGCTGACATTTAAAAATGATGTATGAATCACCTTGGAAAAAATATAAATGTCAAAACTATTTATATAATGATTAGTTTAATCTGACTATAAAATGTGCTGTCTTCTGTAAATATTCTTAAGAACAGTTGAATGTTTTACTGCGTTTATAATACTTCTCCGTTTTCAGTTTGGGGGAGCTTTCCATTGTTTTGTCTCTTGGAAGTTTTTAGGCATTTTGACCTCTAAACTACGATATGGGAAAAATAGGCAAAGTGTGTAAAAGGAAGACACTGCTTATACCAAGTTATTTCCCGGAATGTAGTGCAAAGGAGGGTAATTATTTGACTGTATTGCTGGCATATAGTTTGATGTTTCTGAAGCTACAGGACATCTGCAATATCATGTATTTGGGAAAATGAGATGGCATTATCCCTATGCTGTAAGAGGGGAAAAAAAGAAAAAATAAATTCAGTTGTATGAGGAACATATCACAAAACTTCTAGAAATACACAGCGTTTCTCTTTTCAGAAATCCCAGAAAAGCCGAGTTTGTTAATTGCCACATAAACCCAATGTAATGACTAGATAAAGCAAGACGTCAGTGTGGAAATGGAGTGAAGTTGATAGAAAGTGTGCAGATCCTGAGACAGAAACAAAGATGGAGTTGTGAATTATTTTAAAATATGTTTATGTTCTCTTTTTCTCAATGGTCACAATCTTCTGTGCTTTTACAGACCATCATGCAGTTGCTGGGAGGCTAACTGGAAAACAAATCTCCATAACAGCTGCAGAACACGTAGCAAATAATCTGTAGTAGAATGAGGTGTGAAGAGTACTGTAATAAACACAAACCCCAGTGGAATTTTTAAACATTATTTTTTTTAATCATGCAGGCCTTTTCAGTTCTAAAGAAAAAGTGTGTGCGTTTCTAGAATAGTTTTACATGCCTTTTCATCTTTCACTTTGCAGATGTCAGAAATAAAGAAGTTTTGCTTTTTTTTCATATTGTACAAATGCTTTTTACAATTCTCAATACCTCTCTGTGGGGTTTTCAGAGCTTCTTTCATACTCTTTTCTAGGGAGCAGAACAGAAAGCCCATGCACTGCTTCCTCAGCAGGTGTGAAATGCTGTGAAGCATTTACAGAAATTCATAGCATAAGGCATAACAGGAGGGGTTTCCCATCCATGGCTGTCTCCTCTTTGCTCTCCCAGAGAACCCTGGAGCCATGTAGTGGCTTCTCCAGGCAGAGGCTTCATAAGAACCAGTCAGTGTTTGTACAGCCTCACCTCCAAAGTATGCCGGAAGTGTCATCATAGCTCTTGCTGTGTCTGCAGTCTGATCAACTGTCACTGATTCTTGAGTTTCTTTCCCAGTTCTGGTCTTGATCCTCTAATTGTTGTATTTCACAAAGGATGAACATCCCTCAATGGCTGGCTATCTTCAGGCTTCAGGTGCTCAGCATCAGGGACACTGAGATACTGTTGGTGGAAAAAGATCTCTCTCAGCAGTGGACTTAAGAAGAACCGTACTGTTAGATTCAAGAGAGGGCCATCCACAACCATTAAATGCAGAGGGAGAAGAAAGAAAATGGAGCTGAGAGGGAGTTATCTTCAATAACTGAAGCATCCCCTCTGCTTTTTGCTGACATTTAAACATCTACCCCTTTTTTTTTCCACGGGTGTTAACGGTGTTAATGCACAACAAGTATGAAATGAGAATTTGGCATATTCTGAGGAAAAAAATCTTTTGCTCAAAATTCCTGATTAGCCTGTCTCCCAGCTGGGGTATATAAAGCACAGGCGGCTCTAAAGCACAGCCAGAGAGGTTTATTACATAATCTTTAAGAAAGAAAAGCCTGTGTTTCTGCAATATATAAATCATGGGGTCTGAGTACTTGCAATGTGAACTCTTGATATTTTGCGACACATGGACAGTATCTAAAATGTACTCACCTCCTTATTGTTTGGAAAAGGGAACACAAAGCAGAGCAGGATACTGTGAGAAGGAAAGAAAACCCGAGCTCTAAACAGAGGGTCTAGTTTGCACAGACATTCACGCACACGTTCATTCATAGCAATGCGTAGAGCATAGATTATCAGTTATCGTATTGGTTATAAGTCTCATACGTGCAAATCAGATCTTCTTTTTCCTGGGTCATGTCCATTGTTTATTTAATTCTTCCTGTTATTTGGTGGCTCTAGTTGTTTCTGAGAAGAAGTGGGAATATTCTGTAACTCAATGGTTAAAGACTTACTAACAGGAGTACAGAGGTAGAATTGTTTCTACTATTTGATTTGGTCCTCCTTTTATGATAGAGCATTAGAGCTTTAAGACTAATTAATATAGATCTGACCTCTTACAGACACGAATTAGGCTATGTTTTCCACAGCTAGCATGAAATGTAAGTTAAAATACAGAATGGAGTTCACCAGTTTGGGCCAGACGAGCATCACTACAGTAAGGTGTTCTCCTTTAACAGAAGGCTGTTTTCTTTTTTGTACCATTTCTTCTTCTGATGTGATTTGGAAAGTAAAACCTAAAAGCTTCACTTTCACACTGAACTAAATGCAGAATTTTACACAGCTTGCGTTAGTACATGTACAATATAAAGAGATAAAGTAGCAGCATTTCTGGTCTAAATAAATCTCTGTTCATTTAAGGAATCAATGCAAAATTACGTTCTTATTTAAGAATCAAAGTCCCTTAGATTTTCTCAACACTGCATTAAGTCTTTTGCATCTTTATTCTCCACTCTGCTACACTTCTCTTATTCTCAGTTTTTCTACATCCATTCACCAGTCTGTCTTGGATTATTTGAGAGCCTTCGGCATACAAATTTTGCTGTGTCCAGAAGGGCTTTATTGCATCTCTGACTTTCCCTACCCTCCAATTAAATGGAAACCAAAACCTACTTTGTTACATTGCTTAATTTCTTTCACTAATTGTCATTGTTTTCATGTCTACATGCAGTAATCTATTCACAGTATAGCAGCATTAATTGAAAAATAATATCATCAGCCAGCTGCTTTTGGTGAGAAAAACAGCTGTTACGATGCCCTTCTAACCAAACAGGATGTGCAAATGATGGTCTCCACCAAAATTTATTACTCAAATTATGCTATACTGATAACAACACACTGATCTTTCTTGAATTACAAACAGGCAGATGAGCTTTGTCTATTACAAATGCATAGGTTTTGCTGGGCAGTTTTCATTTGTGAGGCTCTCATTTCTTAAATTTCATCTTCCTGAGTTCTCTCAGTAACATCTCTGATTTCCTTTTACTTAGTCTTTCCAGTTATCAGTGGGCCTCCAAGACAACACTGGGCTTTTTAATTGATTTTGCTTTTATTTCTTTATTATTAGATTTTTGAAGAGAAAGCCAAAACCTGTCTGTCTTACCAAGGAGTCTCTTCACTTCTATACTTGGCATCCGAGGGAAGGATTCTCATTACTTTCCTTTTCCAAAAATACTGTGGTACTTTCCTAACTCCCTGTCTTGCTAATGCTTGGAACACATCTTAGATTAACACAGATTTGAAGAGTCTTTGCGAGCTGCAAAGACCTTCAGATAAAGTGAGCACAAACACAATATTGTAAAAGAGTAGCCTTTTAAATGCATTAGGGTTCAGATCTCAAGCTCAGTTTAGATACCTGTAGTGGACACAAGTTGGAAAGTAGGAAATTCTGGTTAGATACAAGGAAACATTTTTTTTAGCATGAGGATGGTCAAATACTGGAACAAGTTGCCAAGAGTTTGTGAAATATCCATCCTTGGAGGTATCAGGATTTGACTGGACACAGCTCTGGGTGATCTGAACTGATTAGACCTGCTTTGATCAGGGAGCTGAACTAGATGACCTCTGGAGTTCCTTTGCAAATTAACTTACTCTGTGAGTCTGTGTTTTTTACGTATGTATCCATATCTGGACCAGTCATCCTGCACTCACCAAATAGTGAAGAGAAACTGAGCCTTTTATGACACATTTTAGACTTGAAACTTGAAGATGAGGTGGATCATAGCCAAGGCTTCATTAACTATAAAGGATAATCACTACAGATTTCCCTAGTACTCTAGAAAAGCGTCTTTCCTTTATGTTTGGATCATAGGGCATTAGATGTCCAGCCAGTGGAGAAGGGAGATTTTAAATACCACATTGCCAGGATTTTTACATGTACATTGTCTTGCTTGAGCAGAGAAGTGATGGAACCCGGCAGAAGATTATGCAATAGTTTGTCTCAGTGAGTGTCCTTGTCATATGAGCATACTTTTTGAAGTTAACATGCAGCCAGTAAACCAATAGTTTCTTTTGAGAGCCAGCTTGCTGTGAATGCAAAAGCCAAAAGTAAGCTGGTGTAGCCTCTGCATTCCAAGCTTGTGCTTCAAAGCATGGAAACTTCACTGGCACTGGGAACGCTCGTGTCCTTGTCCTGTACCGTACTAAGAAAAATGTTTATGACTATTTTTATTAACAGGAAGCAGACACTGAAGAATTTCTGCTTTTTGAGTAAGTGTATTTGAAATAGCAGAAAAACGGGATACACAGTGTGATAGTTCTTCATGATTCAATTGTCACTCATCTACATAGCTATCCTAAAAAATCTAGTAGCTACTGTCAAGGAGATAACTAAAAGCTATTGAATATCCACATCTTGTGATTAGTCACACCTATATGTCTCCTGACCTTGATTGGATATTGGTATCTCTGTATACGACAGATGTTTGGCATATTGGAAGCTCAGTGGAGCTATGACATAAATTTTAAGAAATTATGCAAGTAGAATTTGATGAGGAGATTGTTCTGTGTGGTTGTGTATGTTTGCATGCTGTGTTCACAGGATACCTTAAACTCTCCGGAGAGAGACCTCTACTCTAACCTCCTGTGCAAAGGAGGGTTGGCTATAAGGCAAGGTTACTAAGGGCTTTATTCAGATAGGTCTTAAAAACCTGCAAGACTTGTCTCAATAATCTGATACTACTATGGTATTTCTGATAAGAAATCTAGTGCCATTGTAAACCAGTGCTGTCAGAGTGAAATAGGCGGTATGATAACTCACCATGCCTTGGAATACAGGGTTGAGCTATTAAAAGGTAAGACCCACACTGGTATCATATGTACAGCTGAGTGATAAACTGCGATATCTTACCTATCAACTTCCATGTCACTTGACAGAGTGCTCTGCATCAACACAGAGGAAAAGAAAAAGACAGAATCTCCATCTCATAGTCTGTTCTCTGTGAATAATACAGGAGCTGAAATATGCTTTTTTTTTTTTTTCTTCACTCTGTTTTTCATCTCAATGCCTCTCCTTCTATGTATGAATGCATTAGGTATTTCCTAGCCATCTACTTAGAGTTTAAGTGTCACACCACAGAGGATGATTAATGATTAATGATTAGGAGAGATGAGAAATCCAATGCATTACAAAGGAGAGAGAGAAAAGTTGATGTTTTGGAAGAGATCCTTAAGAAAGGAGATTTAATCCATCAGAGAGGAGACTGTCCTTATTCCGTCATTCTACATGCAAAGAACATGCAGGGAGTAGTATCTTTATGGTTTTTAATACTATCTATGTTTAGCTCAGGGCTAAACTATACCAGTTACTCTATCACCCCATGACCCCTTTCCAGACAAGAAGGGGGAGTTGAGAAAAAAAGAGGAGCCCTGTGGGTTGAACTGAAAACAAATTCAGTTAAACAGCAAAACTAATGCCAATTTTGGCATTGCAAATATGGGCCCCCCAAGCTGAAAGTACTTCGCACTTATGGTGCCAATCCAGATCTCCTTGAACCACTTTAACTTTAGCAGCCTGGTCCACCTTCTGGTTGTTTTGGTGTTCCTCAGTGGCCTGCCTCTTGGGTATGTGGGCATCTACCACACGTATCTTTACAACTAACTTGTCTAATTGAGAAGCAGCATCTTGCCACAGTTAGGCATCCCAGAGGGGTTTGCCTCTGCACTGCCAATTGTTTTCTTTCTACTGTTTTAGCCACCCCCATAGCGTGTTTGCTGCCATCCATGAGTGTACAGATAAAGCACTGGCTGTTTCTCTTATTCAGCAATATCAAAAGCCAGCTGGATGGCTTTTACTTCAGCAAAGTGACTTGATTCACCTTCACCCTCAGCTGCTTCTGTGACTCGTCATGTAGGACTCCACACAGCAGCCTTCCACCTACGCTGCTTTCCTGTAACAGGGCAAGATCCCCTGGTAAACAAGGCATGTCACTTTTCATTTTCTGATATTTATTGTATGGTGGGGCCTCTTCAGTACACATTACCTTCTCCCCTGGTGACAGTCCAAAATCTTTAGCTTCCAGCCACTCCATGATTACTTTCAAAATTCCCAGGGTTCCGTCCCAACAAAACCAACACAGGCACCACCTGCCAGACATTGTTAAGCAGTTTTCAGTTTACACGCAAAATGATTTGATAACTAGTGAAATCTTTGCACTGGAAAAGTCTTACAGAATTATAATATATATATATACAGAATTATAATAATGATAGCAGAAAGTTTTCATTACTGTGCAGCACTTTAAACTTATTTCTAAACTCCGGGATAAGAGATTAGTGGGATTTAAATCAGTGCTTTTACACCAAAACTACTTATCACCTGGTGTAAATACGAAATTAGCTTTTTACTTGTAGAGAAGAACTGGAAAAAGGAATATGAATACTTATGAGAGGAGAGATTAGTTTACAGCATATAATAGAGGTTGCAATATAAAATTATCCAAACATCAAGAAGTTCCAGTGTGCAAGATACGCTGTATTTCCTCTGTTATTGATAATATTAAGTCATCTGGCAGAAATATTCAAAATTTTAGTTTACCAGGGTTAAAAAAATGAAGAGTTAGGGGCCAACAGGCAAAAAGTTCACCATGAAACTAGCCAGATTAATTTCTGAGAATGAGACATTCAGAAGAGTAGCACCAGGGTATAAATCAAGCAGCTCTATACCACTAGAGCAATATAGGCTATATAAAAATCAGCTTTCTTTCATCACACAAAAGGTTGCAAGTGGAAGGAAATAACATTTTTATGCAGTTCTCTTACAATGTGTCATTTATCAAATTATTTAAAATATCCACAACTTTCATTATTCTTTGATGTTAGTCTTTTAAATAAACCAGGGTGCTAAAGCCTTATTGTTTACTGGTTAATTAGTAAAAGCAATGGAAAGAGAAAAAGGAAAAGGATGATAATGAGAAAAAAAGCCCAGAGAACCTTGCCCCTCGGGATTAAAACACAGCAAAAAGTCTAACCTAGCAACAGGAAAATTAATCCAAAATTGAGCAAGCAAACAGTGTAGAAATGAAAACAAGACAGAAGTGATATCTTGTACCTTGATACAGTGCTGATCTTTCTCTCATTGTCATGATTACATGTTATAGAAGATACCTGTAAACCACAGATGGTGCATTCAGTGCTTGTTCTTTGCTTGCATACAGTTATTTCTCACTACTCCTTGCCAGCTTTCTTCTCTTTCCACCACATACCACCACTTACATATTTGTAGAAGATAAATCTTTTATTCTTTCCTTGTTCTTCCTCTGTATTGGCATGTGGTTTCTCATCTCATATTTAAATTATAAACTCTTTAGTACAGGGATGTTTGGTGTAGCTGTGCCATGCACAGCAGGGTCCTGATCAATGAGTAAGAATCACATTACAAATGGCTGTTACTAATAATAACAATGAAAGTGTTTAAAAATACCTTATTGAAAGTGTGAGCAAGGACACATTTGATGGAGAATTTTACATCTTCTCAGAGGCCTGGTACTGTGCAACTGGTTTTATACTGCTAGAGATGATAGGTACTCTATGAGAGTGATCTGAGAATCTTTGATTTAAGCTTTAAAAGATTAAGCCGTAAGAATGCTAACAGAAAAAACCCTGATTCCAGTCCCATGTGAACTGTGTTTCATAACTACTCTGATAATTTCCATGGAGCTGCACCCAACTTGCATGACAAGACATTAGACGATAAACAAAGCAGCAGGGAGTAGTGAGGAGAAAATTCATCACTCCCACTAGATAGCCTCAATCTGCAGGATTTGAGATAACAGGGGGAACAGTGGAAATGCTTGCAATGTCAAGGTGCAAGAGCAAGAGGGAGTCCTAATTTTAATGGAATAGTCACAGAACCATGATTTTGTAGCTCAGATCTGTCCATTTTTAGGAGGCTGACATCAGCTCATAAGAGACTGTCCCAGTGAACATGTTCAAGCATTCCATGTGAACTGGAGCAGCTCTGCTAGTGTGGATTGAGAACAGGTGAGCTTCAGATCACTGAGCTGCCTCATGGTTAACATGCTATTACAGGTTATAGATTCATAGAATCATTTCAGTTGGAAGAGACCTTTAAGATCATTGAGTCCAACCATTAACCTAATACTGCTGATCCCACCACCACATCATGTCCCTAAGCACCTCATCTACATGTCTTTTAAATACCTCCAGCGATGGTGACTCCACCATCTCCCTGGGCAGCCTGTGCCACTGCTTAAGAACCCTTTCTGTGAAGAAGTTTTTCCTAATGTCCAGTTGATAAGGGTCTTTGAACTCTCTCAAGCTAGTCAGGGATTTAAAACTGCTTTTCCGTGGCCTCAGTGAGGTTACTCAGTCTCCTGGTCTGGCTTTGCCAGCCAGACTGGTTCCTACATGCTAACAGCTGAAGAGGGCTCAGAAGGGAGTTAGAGGTTGCATAGTTTGCTACTGGCATGTCTTAAGTGGGTTTGTTTGTGTGGAGTGGTAGTGATGGAGGGGGTTTAGAGGTGTGCTATATTAGGCAAGGTTTTTGTGACTAGCAGCAATGCATAAGTCTTGAAGTTAATGTAATCCTTTAAATACTTTAGTCCCTGTGGACTACGAGTAGTAAAGTAGTAAGGACTACCAGTTACTTGTCTTGTCTTCTCCTCTTATGTATTGCAGACAACATGAAGTCCTTCCTTTGTATGTCCAGGGGGGACTGACTCAAGGGTAGTGAGAAAGGCAGTAGTCCATAAAGCAGACAAATATAAGTCTAAGCTGTCATTTGGAATACCTGAAAACTCTATCAGTGGTAGGGTAATTGGTTTTAAAAGTAATACAAAGGGCCAAATCCACTGGAAAATATAGAGCTTAGTCACAGTGTACATACACATTAATTCTGACATATTTTGAGTGTGTCAGACTGGTGCATATTGGCAGATCTACCACAAAGGATCTTGGGTGTGCTGAAATCTCGATGATTTGCGATGGACTGAAGTTGCGTTAGGAATTTCTCACATGAAAACATACCCACTGCTGCCACCATGGCTGGGCTCCATTCAGGCAGCAGCACATGGCCACTGTGGGCATTTGCTGTCTGAGAGCATATTTATTACAAAGAGGTTTGGTTCTACTTCATGCTGTGCATACAAAGTTTGGTGAATAAACTTTTTTTGATAAAGGGAAATCTTAACAGTTCTTTGTTTAACTTTTTTTTTATTATTCAATGAGTGTCAATACTGCTTTTCTTGTGTGATCAAAACTAGTCTGGTCATTTTCACTGAAGGAAGTTTTTTAATCCTGTTACGTGTATATCTACCAGGTATATTTTGTGTGGCATGTGCTGGTACTTATGCAGACTATAAAGACATTTGGAAAGAAAAGTAAAGGTTAAGTTTTGTTGGCATAAGGAAGTTCTTTCCAGTTTTCCTTCAAGTATTATATCGTGTTCAGAGTTTTATCTTCCTTTTAAATTTGGGAATTTTCTATAGGAAACAGTTAAAATAACTGGTTTTAAACCTTGGAGCTATGATTTGATCTTCAGATCTCTTCTTCCATGTCAGTCCAAGTGTGCAAGTTGCCACATCAGTCAGAATCCAAAATAATTTTATATATTCCAGTCACATGTTGTTAAATCTATTAATCTGGCTTGATTTTTTAGCTAGCCTAATACTTCTCAAATATAGTACATATTGGGGTACAGCGTAAGTATTCTCAAAACTCCTAATCTGAAATAACCAGCACGCTGAAGCTGGCAGAGATTCTTGGCCCACGGAGTCAGCTCATCCTTTTTAATGTCTTTATTGATGGCATTGCCCTGAAATATGTAAAGAACTAATCTGTAAAAGTCTGTGTGCTGGGTTATGTAGTTAGCTGTTTATAGCCATATTTATTAAACTTGTATCTACTTTCCAAGCCTCAAGGCATATTTATATCTTTGAAATCATAATCCAAAGAAGTTACTGCCATAGTTGCAGGCAGTCTGTGTTCAAGTAATCACCAGTTGTTGCTACAGGAAGAGAAGGCAAAATGCTGTCCTTATATCAAGTCTTTTAAAACCCTATGGAGCATCTGTATCAACCATTAACTCACCATAAGGCTCTGTTAGACAATTACGTGCTCTCTTCTATGAAGATCCAGGAATTTTGGAAGATAGCCGAATCAGGAAATACCCTAAATATCTACAATTTAAGGCTTAAGAAAGATTAATAGATTTAGTAACATAAAGGCATTTGCCAGTTATATTGGTGACAATAAGGTATCTGCAAATTTCTGATGTCACCAAGAATATTTTAAAAATTAAGCTAATTTTTTAACTGGTCTTTATGTGATGCTTCTGTAACCAGAAGGCATGCAATAGTACTAAGTTCACAGGAAAAGAGACTTGATCTGCTTCAACCCTGACCTGAGTTGACATGCTCTGGGTTATAGTTATTGCTCTTGTGGGAGAAACACAAATAATAAGGAACACTTCTTTTCTCAGGCAGGGTATCTTCTCTGTTTAGGGTAAATGCCATCAGTGCTTACTACATTTGGAAAAGAAACCAGTAGTATTTTAGGCTTTCCTCGAGGGTCTATAAACTGAGCTAACCTGATACATCAAAAGCCTTTCACATCAAATGATGTATCTGTGAAAGGCACTCAATTCTGTTTCATCACTCCAGTGTGTATAGCAGGCATCAGAGGTGATCAAGAACTTGTAGACATGAAGTTAATTTCATAATAACTAGTCATATTGTTATACCATAATTAGCATTTGCTATTGTTTCTGTTAATGACGGGGCCCCAGATATCTATCAGATGAAACAAACAAGCAAGTTAACAAGAGAATGAATTATTGAGAAGACATTAAAAGTTGAGAAAAGTAATTCTCTGTCATTTTCAACAAATTAAAAAAGTTTGGAACCTTAATCTAACTTCAAGTCATGTTTAGTCTTAACTGATTAGGAAACAGCTTAGAGAACAGGAGAAAAAGAAAGTTGAAGCCACTCAGAGTGAGAGAAAAAGAAATAGGGGACAGAGAAGTTTCTGTTACTAACCACTACCCAAGTACGCTGTTGGTATAGAAAGCATGGCAGACATTGTCAAGATTTTGTAGTTACCTAAGTGAGTTCAATGAAACTTATTTCCAACATACATGTATTTCATACGGTAGTTGAAATTTTGTAGCATGATACGCTGAATCTGCTAGGTTAATTTCCTTACACCTAAGGAAAGTAATGCATTTTTCTCGGACATGTCACAAGGAATCCTGTCAAAATTTGCATGAATGGTTTTGTTTTACATCATAAATAGTTGCGATATATATAGTAAGTGTTCAAGAACCTTGAAGAAAAAGGTCATGGCCTTTTTCTCATCCTGAGCACTCTCAGCTCCTCATCTGAATATGTGTGAATATGTGTCTTGAAGTGGTTCTTTTGGCCAATCTCGGATATGGGGTGTCATGGCTTGGGTGCTTTATCACAATGATAAATGTCTTTCTAGCTAACTTACCAGCCTGACTTCTCTTTTTAAAAATCACTCTTTCTGCCTGGCTCCCCGGAGTTTGATTATTTTGGTTTCTATTTGCCGTCTCATTCTTAGTTCTAGTGACAACTGTTCATTTTGCTCTTAAATATTTTGTCCTTCTGCTTTTATGCTGCTTTTATTGTACAGTTGTTTATCCAACACCCAAAGCAGCTTGGTAGGGAGGCTGGAGAAGGAAGTTCATATAAATAAATACTGTTGTTAAATGAAATGCAGAGGACTGCCTAGCAACAAAATGCAGTAGAATATGTCTCTCCTGGTAGAGGATGGGCCTTTTCTTTGATAAATGGGTGAAATGTTTAGAGGTCTCCCCCTGTGCTCAGAAAGGAGCGAAACATTTGAAGAAAGCCTCCTTCTGCTCTTTTGTTGATCTGAAAATTAATGCATTTTGTGGACCATGCAATGCAAATGAGGAGGAGATGCCCTGGAATACTGGTATTTCTTATGCTTTTTTTACTGCTGCAGCAACAGGAGGGAACCAGCAGGTACTGGTTAGAGCTATTTTGGTCAGTGTCTCTGAAGGCAGGAAACCAAAGATGGTTGAATAATTAAGCCATTAGCAGGGAATGTGTTTCCTAGCAATAGCTTTGATTTTTATCACAGTCTTTTAAGGATTCAACCTACCATAGGGTTAGGAACTGCAACTCCAGATAATTTTGGTGCCCTGAGGTCACGTGAGGTACTAGATGTTAGAGGGCTGTGTGCTCAGGGTCAGAGACACAGAAGCCAGCATTCCTGCTTTGGTAGTTTAGGGGATTGGACATGCTGGAGAGGAGTTGTGGTTTATGATCTGCACAGTTTTCGTGCATGGGAAAATGCCTTACTTCACAAAGGACTGCAGATTTGAACCCTCTCTTCAGGTGCACCATGCAAGCCTTACTTTCTTACCAAGTACAGGTGGTAAAATAAACAACTTACGGATAGCTTTTTTTTAATCCAGTATCCCACTTGTTAATGGTTTCATTCTGGGTGTGACACTCAGGTTCAGTTCCCCTCTCTGGCTCAGAAGAGATGAACTTGTACTGCCTTGGAAGTAAGTTTTAGTGCTTTGGCTCTAAGTTGCTGTATCATGAGAAGTGTTCAGACTCCTGTGCTGCTATTGTTCCATTTCCCATTGGTTCATTAAGCATCAGTAAATGAGTATAAACACGAATGTTAATGTAACACTAGAATGGAGTAGGGAAGGTATTTTACCTATTGGTTACGTTACCTGCTGGTTAGAAGGTGGAGACCTGGCTTCTAATACCTGCTTCAGTGAATACTGATGTTATTTTTAGGTATGAGCGGAGAGTAGCATATGGACCTCAACTGTTACCACTGGAAAAACAGATCTTGAAGTTGTTTTTTTCCAGGTTAAAGCATTAATTGTCAAGAAATTTCCCCAGAAACCTGCTAATCACTGCACTGAGGATAGGTGTGTTGTTTTGTCTAATCCCACTCAATTTTCAAAATAATAAAATAATTGCCTCCTGAATTTCTTTTCCTTACCCACAGTTTATTCCTGTAGTTGTTTTACATGGTTGAAATAAAAGGCAATTGTAAACACAAAACCTCAAACCCTAAGTTATAGGGAAAGCATAGCTCAGGAAAACAAACTGCATGTCCTAATGCTGTTCTGAGTGTTTGAGTTCAAATCTTTAGGACCTGAAAAGACTTCATATGTGAGAGAGGGGACTGAAGATTTTGACAACTGAAAAAGACGTTAAAAATCAAAGACATGCCCAAGAAATGCAACCTCAGGTCTCAAATGTTTTTGTGGTTTATCTGTTTTTTTGAAAAAGAAATTAAGTAATTAAGAATTTATCAGTATCTTCACTTGTGCATTTGCCGGTAGTTTTATGGAAAAACAGAATGCATGCAAAGGTTAGCAAATGCAATGTTTGGAAGATGAGATGTGCCTGTTATCTCTTAGGGATTTTACTGTTGTGGAATTTTCAGGTGATGAGAAACAATACAGATCATTGAGGTTCATAAAACTTTGTTTTCCAGAGGAGAATCATTTACTACCCTTAGTTTCCCCCAGTCAATGATTTCACATTGTGCAACTCCCCTTTTACTTGACTCTCTTCCCTGCAGCATTGTACTTCAAGCTTCTCACCAACTGTTCAGTCACCTCCACGACTCTTTGAAGTTTTCAAGTCCACACTCAGTTTCTTGAGTTCTACTCCAAGATACGTGTCTCCTACTTTCCACTTCCATGTAGCATTTCCAAGGGGAGATTTCTATTCTGATTTGTTGTTTTGTTTAGTTGGGTGCCACCTACATGAGTTGAAGCTTTTGAAGACCTTTCAGAGTTGAGTATGTTGTTCTTGGACTATTAAAGAAATATTCCTCCTGAGGTCTGTAAAAAAGGATTCTTCTCAGGCTTCTCTGAGTTCATCCAGCTATGTTGCTAATATAATGCTTGAGATTGCTTCATGACAGCTCGTATTCAACTTGGCTGGTCTGAGAGCATTGCTTTTAATTTTAAGACTTTTGCATTTTTCTTCTGTAATGGAGCTGACACCTGTCCATTCAGAACATGGCCCTCAATGAGCTAGTCTGTGTTACTTTTATTGACATCTTATTTCTGTATTTCTACATTCTCTGACCGTTAGTTGCCTTAAAACCCATGAAACATACCTTGTGTTCCAAGACCATTTCTTTGCAAATCAGTTGATTTGTCCTAAAGTTCTTTGCTTACTTTGAGACCCTCAGTTCAAAATAGTAGTAAATATTAAATTAAGCTAAATAGTTCTGAAGCCTTCTCCAGCGTGTTGTCTTCTGTAGTATTTCAGAGTTGAAGGATGGACTTTACATGGTCTGGCAGGTTACTAGCTGCATGTGAACTCATTTGAGAAGGAGACGGTGTTGAGAACTGTGAGTAAAACTTTGGAGTCGCTATTTGTGGTGCAGATTTTTTTATTAATTTTAACTCTGAACCTCACATTTTACCCCTAGGCTCCCTTTTTAGCCTTTGGAGAAAAGTAAGCACCTCTGGAGAACAGTGTAATCCAATTTAGGTGCCCATGGAAGGATGATGTGAGTTGTCCTCTGCCTATGAAACTCCCCATTGAATACAGAGAGAGCTTAGGCTGACTGTCTTGGGCTTAGGCATTTCACTTGTCTCCCCTAGCTCAGGTGTGTAGAAGCTCCATTTCAGGTTTCAATTCTCTATAGAATTGTAGGGATTATAGTATCAAACTGCCCTATTTGAATGTGGTGAGGGAGAGCGGATATAGACTTCCTCACATACTGTGCAGAAGAGTGTTTAGTGGCACATGGAGATACACCCCATGAACCCCTCTGCACTAAAACTGTGTTTCAGGGTTGCTTGGAGTTGTAGGAGACCGATACTGATCTTCTGTGTGGCTTTCCATAAAGCAGAAAACATCAGCACAGATATACTTACATTGAATTATGCTGCTATTTTGGAATCAATGTGCTGTAGAATTGGTATGAAAAGTTTTGCTGCCAAAAAAGAAATCACCAAAGCTCTTTCTATATATAATGTATGGATATATAAATATTCATACAAGCATGTGATCAATTTTATATATACAGACACACGCACGCATGCCTGCCAACTGGAGAAGGGATTTGGAAATGTCTGTTTATGTAGCCCTTACACTTAACAACAAAGGTTTGATATTTTATTTACAACTATCCCTTCATGTGCACACATATAAACAGAGAATAAAATTCTACAGCACCATTTACAGTCTAATAGAGTTCAAAATTTTGTGAAAGCATTCATTTATGCACCCTCCAAATTATGTATTCTGTACTGCTTTTATTTATTTAAGAATATTTTCCTTCTTTGAAGTTCTGTGACAGTAGAATTCATATGTCTTCTGAGACCTAGCTGTTCACCTTAATGCAAGGGCTTGAAAGGCTTTTGAGTCAAACTGGAGTTCTCCAGTTAAGGGTTAAGTGTGCTGGTTAAATTCCATGAGAAGTAGAAAATCCTATCTCTAAAAGAGTACAAATGTTATTGATTAATTGATCCGTCAGTATCCTGCACAGGCGTGGCAGGGAACATAAGGGCCCAGCTACCACTGAATTCAAATTCAAATGCCACAAGCTGGGAGCTCCGGCCTGTAAGAGATGTTTTTCTAGAGTCTTCAACTCCCAGCATTTCCTAGGTAGCAGGAGTAATGATCAGAAATGCAGTGGATGCCTTACATGCCTAAACAAATGGCATCTCTTAGGACAATAAATATACAGTATCAGAATTTATTTCTTGTATGTTTTCAATGGCCAACTGACAATTAGAAGACAGGAATTGTGCTGTAGTCTTTATTCACCTGCACCTGGGAGCCTACGTGCAGTGAGGAAATAAGCCTGTTTCTTTATAGTCCTTCTGGTAATCTCAGCTCTTCTCTAATTATAGAGGTGATTGAGTTGCTTCTTTTCCATCCACGCTTAAGAATCAGAATGGCAGAAATACATTACAAAATATAAGTTCTGTGAAGAAAAGTTGCTAGTGAAAATCTAGAGGAAAAAGGTTGTTTTAGGAAAGTATCAGAAGAAAGGTCTCCTTCTTCACTGACATCAGTCCCTGCTCTTCCAGGCAACCATGATAGTAATCCCACTCTTAACATGTATTGCATTCACTTTGCCTGTATTAGGCCATTATTGAGCTACTTCTGTGCAGCATCCGTGAGTCATCTGTAGGTAAGTAGTGAGTTGCTGCCCTGGTTTGAGTTAGAATAGGACTAATTCTCTCTTCTAAGTCACTGCACTGTCTGAAGTTAACGGCAGATTTTCCCAGGCAGCGTCTGCTTCCAGCAGTGATAACGCTCCGTGTTTAGAGTTGCTACCAAGATCTAGTGTCCAAATCGAGGTCACTACTAAATCTTGTACTGTTAGGGGTGCAGAAAGTAAAAGGCAGCACCTGCAGGGAGAAGTGGACAGGAGAGGTAACCCTAAACTGACCAACAAGGTATTTCATTCCATGGAGCTCCATGCTCTGTTCCAGTAATGCAGGGAGGAGTGGAGCTGATTTATGCTGTTTTTTAAAAATCATCTTGAGATCTTACGTGACTTCAGAAAAAATCTCTGAAGAGCCTGATCATTTTGAATATAGAAGTTTATTTCACTAATTTTATTTTCTCAGTCATAATAATTTATCAGTATCTGCTCAGCATAAATATTTTGATTGCCTGGTTGTATGTAAAACTTTTTTTCCTTTTGACTAGAACTGAAGAACATGAGCAGTCTGGCCCTCTTAGCCAAGCAAACTGTCCACAACTTTTTAGAAGGCAACAGTGTGATACAAGAATTAAGAATGTTAGTAGGAAAAGAAATAGAATTTCTTTACTATTTCTGTAGTTTCTCATTCTGTGGAGTAAATTTTGAGTTCGAAGCCGTAGCTGTTTTCTTCTGAACTGTGTTAATTACCCATATTTAATTAAATTAATGAAAATTTTCTTAATACAGTTAATGTAGATTTAAGACAATTCACCCAATTACCTCTCCACTGAAGCCGATAGTTGCAGATTTACCTACAGCAGATTTCCCAGATGGGCATCTGTTCTTGGTTTGGGAACATGAAGAGGTGGAGTGTTCCCACTGCTTCATCTGGAGGTTTGTCACACCGTGGCCTTTGGCTTGTCCTCACTGCTGTTGTTGCTGCAGGTACATGAGCTGAAAATGAAAAGTCAATAGTTCTGGCAGTGATGTCTGCAGTAAACTAATCAGCATTGGCTGGATTGAGATGTCTGGCTGGTATTTTGTGGAGAGAGGTTTTTAAATTACTGGTTGTCAAAATAAACACCGACAAAAACTTTCCTGTGGAGGTTAACAGCCAGTTCTGTCCTACTCTTTGCTGTCATTTAACAGGATATTTCAAAGACCTGGTTCATCCCTATTACCTTTTTCCAAGTAACCATCTTAAAAGTTGGTGTCAATAAAATTCCTACCTTGGCTTGTGAACCTGCCTAAGATGTAGTTCAGAGAGAGGAGACCACCAGGAAGAAGCTACTCCTGGAGAACCTAAACTCTCGAGTAATTTTTTTCTCAAAAACTTGGTGTTAAATACTTCACTGGCTTTGTTAGATTAAGACCATGAGATAAGCTGGTTTTGGAACTCTAAAGAGCTGCATGTTTTCTTTTTCCCAGATAGAAGTCACTATTTGAAAGTAATCACATAAACCCCCTTCCCTGCACTATATATTTGTAGGGATTTCAGCCTTATTGTAATGAAATACAAAGTCTCTGTGAGTCTGTTTTACAACCTGTGTCTTTGCATTCAGTATACTTGGCAAGTTGTTCTGAATAATTTAGTCTATTATGTCTGGATTTAGCTGCAGCTCTTGCAAGATTTATTTTAATATAGTCTACTTCACCACTATGTTTTTACAGGCTTCCTTTTTCTTGAAATCATAGGCATGGTCTTAAAATTAATTGGTAGATTTTCCTTAGTTTTAGTAAAATACTGTATTGCATTTACTTACTCATAAAATGAAACTCGCGTATTCTTAACCTTGTTAAAATGGGTCAAGTATTGGGCAAATGTCTGGTCTGAACAGATGTCTATCTTTTTCATTTGAGCTGTTTCAGCTCCTTAAAATGATGCTCTTTCTGCTTCTTGAGTGATCACATCTTTGTTAAGAAAAGATTATAGTAGTGCATACAACAACAAACTTTTCTATTTCTTCCCATACAAAGTGTGTAAATTAGGACATTCAGTTGACTGTTGTCATCTACCCAAGTGGCATATCCCACTGAAGAAAATGTATATCAAGAGATGAAGGAAATAGTTTGATTAGAAAAAGTTAAAAGTTAGAGGAAGCAAGTATTTTAGAAGATACTTTGACTTTATAACTTCTCTTGATTTTCCATTTCCATAATTTTGCAATGGTGTGAAAATTTTTTGCAGTGTGCCTATGCATATGTACCTGTCACCTAGATAAAGTGTTCTGATTAAATTATTTCTATTAATTTTGAACTGCATTTATTGAATGTAATCCCAACCATGAAAATAGGAGTATTGAATGCTTAAGGAGCTCAGCTTCTCTACACTTCACTTGTGTGTCTTCTCAAATCCTTCACGTGTGTGTGGCTGGAGCCTTGACTATCCCACCTGCTTACCCATGCACTTAGTGGTTTTGCTGGCAGAGCATGTCTAATAATCTCCATTCAAAACTTGACAATTTGCTTGATCAGTATTTAACTGGAAAGTAATCTGAGGCCTTTGTGTGTAAGTTTAGGAAGAAGAAACATCAAATGAAAGAGCGCGGATCATCTATGTGACCTGCATTGCTCTTAACACTTGCAGGGACAGATATTTTTAAAACTTTTAGGTAGTTACCTTTTAGTGAAGTTGAAGTATCCTAATTCCCTGGCTAGCTCCTAAGTAGCTTTAATATCAGGTCAATGACTATACATTAATTTTGTGCTTCAAAGCTGAGACTGGTGACCTACATGAGTAAGGAAAAAACTTTTTTCCCCTGGGCTCTGTTGGCTACATGGATTCTGGTGGGCTTTTAATTTTCAAATACAATTGTTTCTGTTTTCAAAAATCTTATTTAAACAGATTTTAAACCTTCTGTGGAAATGTGTTGATTTCAGTGGAAACTTCTGGTGTCCAGCCAAGTCCACATCTGGCCTGCTTGAAGCCTGAACTGCTGAGGTCAGACAGCTCTCAAGTCCTCAGGGACTGACGTTTGATGCTGCCCAGGTTGCTATTGGGATAACTGTATTAAAAAATGTGAGGCTATCAGGAGTGAGTCAATATATGCAGGAGAGATATGTATATAACAAAGACAGAGAAATAACTGGCATTTCAAAGCAGATGATAAGAAGATTCATTGGGCCAACCAAGCCCATTTCTGTTTGGATTCCCTGAAAAGTATTTATTTGGTGGTGGAGATTTGGATGAGAACAAGGAGAGAAGAGTATACAATTCAGACTTTTTCTCTTCTCTTAAAGTGGAATGAGACTAGATCTATTGCATAGGTCTGGGGTGGACTTTTTTCCTTCAGTCTTGGGTTTTTCAGTCTTACGTATTTTATTCATTGTGCTACACACTGTCATGGTCTCAAGGGAACTTCTGAGCTTCAGACCTTCTCCTTTTCCTGTACTGGATGCTGCAGAAGCATCTAGTAACTCACAGTGGTCAGGAAGACACCTTTTCTGAGCAAACATTTGCTCCTTGGATTTGCCAGCTCCAGTGCCTATAGCTCCTTATGCTGGGAGAGTTAGTACTACCTGAATGACCACATCTTACTGGTTTAGGATCACCACTCCCTGGGCCAGTGCCATTGTAATCTCTCCTTGTATGTGAGAACTTTACAGTTAAGTAGTTCATTCTGTTAGAGGGAAAAGCTAAGCATTCATTTTTGTGTTGGAGATAAGATACAGAGAACGTGTATGATAACCCATCTCTTGATTTAGATTGGTTTCAGGGTAACCTCATTTCCCTAGATGGTTCCCACAGCTGCCTGGGGCAGGGGTCTAGTCTCTTTTGTAATATTAGTTCTTCTGCTTTTCTTTCCCCAAAGAGATACACAGACCTAGTGTGTTTGTTTTATTTGTATCCCCTTTCTCTTGTTGGTTGTGAATTCACCCTTGGGGAACTCTGCAACCTTTAACATTTAAAACTGATTCAGCCAGGACATCAACTAGTGTCTCTCATAAACTAAGGAACTGTTTTCTGACAAAGTTTCAGCAATTATTAGGAAAAAAACGTGAAATGCCCTTATCTACTACTTGAGCCTTGTAGTGAATAACACTTCGTCTGTTGTGAACAATCTATTTGCAGAGTGTGAGCATGTTTCTTTTTAAAGACATTGTGGATTATATGTCACCTTTTGAATATTTGTCTTGTTTAATACTACTCATTAGACCAAAGTAAATAGCAGTAGTGAAGCTGGATCATTAGCCTCTAAGCAGAGGCTAGAATTTATGACAAATAAACACAATTCCAGGCCATGTGTTCAGGTTACTTATAAATTAATGTTTCCAGAGGTGATGGGATCTGTGACTGTCACAGTTTAGTGGATGGTAACAGGCTGCTAACTTCAGAAGTTAGAAGTACTGAAAAGTAAAATCACTGAACAAAATTAGTTCTGTTCTCACACAAACCAGGACAGTGACATACCACTTTTTCCTCTTCAAAACGGAGGACAAACATGATAGCAGCTCAGAAGTCACATGGACATTTATTTTCCTCAAAATAACCTTGTCAGAGATGCTCTGTCAAGCATTAGCCAAGATCTGCCTTATGAACTCAATGTGCAATAGCAGCCCAGAAAGCCAAATGTGTCCTGGGCCGCATCAAAAGAAGCGTGGCCAGCAGGTCAGGGGAGGTGATTCTTCCCCTCTACTCTGCTCTGGTGAGATCCCACCTGGAGTCCTGTGTTCAGCTCTGGGGGCCCCAACGCAAGAAGGACATGAACCTGTTGGAGTGGGTCCAGAGGAGGGACACAAAGATGACTGGACTGGAGCACCTCTCCTATGAGGACAAGCTGAGACAGTTGGGGTTGTTCAGCCTAAAAAAGAGAAGGCTCTGGGAGACCTTATAGTGACCTTCCAGTACCTGAACAGGTCCTACAAGAATGCTGTGGAAGGGCTTTACAAGGGCTTGTAGTGATAGTGTGAGATGTAACGGCTTTAAACTTGAAGAGGGTAGATTTAGATTGGACGCTAGGAACAAGTTCTTCACTGTGAGGGTGGTGAGGCACTGGAGCAGGTTGCCCAGGGAAGCTGTGGATGCTTCATCACTGGATGTGATGCCAAGCTGGATGGGGCTTTGAGTAACCTGGTCTACTGGTAGGTGTCCCTGCCCATGGCAGGGGGTTTGGCCCGTCCAATACAAACCATTGTATGATTCTATGACCAGGGAGGGAAAAGGAAAAAAAAAAAAAAAAAAAAAAAGGGGAAAAGTAATTGAAGATGTATCAGTAGAAAGGCATTCTAAGTCTGCAGTCTTGTGTCAAACCAGAATGATCTTGAAGGGTCAGTTTTCTTAATCACCAGATAAATCTCTCAGGAAGCTAAATGTGCTCTACTGTAAAAAAAATGTTCCATAAAGAGTTTTGGAGATCTATTTTTATTGCATAATGGGTATGAATCCAAAATGTAATAAAACTTAGTGGCAGCAAAGCATTCTGATGAACCAAGTTCTAGAAGTCTGTCCTTGTATTTCACACTGGTGCTGGTGGTTATGCTCTTATGGTGTCATGGACTTCCAAAAGATTTTACAGGCACTGTAAAACACTCCCAGAGGTTTGCTCTTACCTGAAATGCATTGCCCCCACCAGCAGAATGCCTTCAATGCTGCTTACAGAGGAGCTGATTTAGCTCCAATGTAGAGACAAGAATGAAACCTACTGAGTGGTTACTATGCTTTCCTGCAGCAAATGTGCTTTCCAGAGGCACTGAGCTAATGATCCAGCACAACTCTGCTTTAAAATAGTGAGATTTGCAAGGATAACAGGATGTGATGGTATTGTGTGTCCATAGGCCTATTACAGTGAAATGTTATGTTTTAAAAAGCACATGTGGTTTAAGACAATGGGATGGAGATGGAAGTGTTCTTATGTAATTAGCCTAAGCATGTATTCAGCTGTTACCACACCTCTAAAATGTTTTGTGTAGTTGCACCGGAAATATTTGTTGGTAGTACAGGAATGGATAATGAGCTGTGCATTCACTAATATTGAAGCAGATGCTCTGAGCTGTGCATCGTGTTTCGAACGGTGGTATGTGGTGCCCGTAGTGTACACAGGCTGATGATTGCCTTCATTCATGCCCATCTGTTAAGATGGCAGTATGCCCACATATAAGTGGATTGGTCCCTTTTCTAGAAAGCATAGTGCCAGACTGTTATGAGTTTGGATGGCAAGCTTATCTAACATTGCAAACAGCATCTCTGTTGCAGGAAATCCCTTCCCAGTATTAGGAATGAAGCATTAATAGGTGGCTTGATGTACTAGGTTACCCTGAAGGATATTTTATGTGTTGAAAGAAACTAGTGAAACATGGCAGAAGAAAGAAGTCTGCCCATCTCAAAGCACAGCAGGATATCGAGAGGAAGCATCTGATAGCTTGTTCCATAGCAGAATTGCCTAGAGACAGCCCAGGACATCTATTGCAGTCAGGCAAGGGCAGATGGTGTTGGACGGTGGAACAGATCGGATGGATCTCTTCACAGTATCTCCTAGGTGCTTGTTAATGGAGTTAGCCCAAGAGGCATTATCTTAAATGGCTGTTTCATGTCCTGCATTGAACTGTGTAGAGAACTTGCACCAAATTCTGAAGTTAAATTTAAAAAGTGTTTTCCTGTAAAGCTTTTTGGGTCAACTGGGCACAATTTTAAGAGAAATTTAGTTATTTGAAAATGAGAAAAAAATTAATACTTTTGCATTGCTTTTATGTAGTTGACTTTCACCTCAGATCCATAACCAGCTGATGCTGATGCTCTAATTCTGTATCTCATTTCCATGTATCTAACATGGATAGCATGCCTGCCCACAGCACTAGGAACTAGATGATGTTTAAAGGTCCCTTCCAGCCCAAACCTTTCTGTGATTCTACAGTTGAGGGCAAAAATAAGAAGACTTCAAAAATGAACACTTCAGAGTTTTTCAAGTTACGGTCCTGCTCAAAATTTTTCAAGTTTAGGTTTAGGATTTGTAGCATAGATGAGTCCATGTGTTTAAAAAAAAAAATTTGCTCTTTGACTTGTGATCTTTTGAGTTACTGTAGCATTGCCCATCCCCTCTCAACATGGAGTACAGAAGTTTGATGATTGAAAAGGAAGAAGACTTCTTGATACATTCATGTGTCTTATGGTTTAAGAATTGAATTAAAAAGCAACTTGTCTTAAATACATTACAAAATTGTTACATCTGGCTATGGAGTGTTTGGCTTAATTCTCCTAATGCAGATTATTGACTGACATATAGTGAGGCAAATTCCCTAAAATAAATGCTGAAGTACCTTTTTGGTCAGTGGAAATTCTAATTTGAAGCCTTTAGGCCAAAGTTTTGTCCAGATAGCTATAGCCCTGGACTTCTTCAGTGTTCCTCAAAATAACTTGCCTTTATCTGTGAGTTGTCTATGAAACTCACATTAGTAAGACTGGTTTACTAGACCCCTACAATGTAAATAGAAATTATATGCCTGATTTAGGCAGAATAAATCCCAATCAGTGCACCTTGGGGAACTGCACAGCTTTAATTAAAATATTTTCACCTGGATTTGGTGCCCAAGGTGAAGGCCAAAATTAATTTTTTTATAATATGCACAGTAAAGTTAATCTGAAAAACAAGATAACACTTTGTGTTGCACGGAAGTATTGCTCACTGTTAACATTATAGAGCTCTGATAAGGTGAGAGATTTTTTTCCTTTAAAGAATCTTTCTAAATGCTGTATATCTTTTAAGAAGCAATGGCACCGAGGCTATGAAATTCATTATTGCTCTTATTTTGCAAGAACAATATCTGGTATGCTTTTGAATATGAAATTGTTCAATGTTAGTTGTCTTTGCACTTTTACTGTCCTACCTGTCCTGATAAAAAAAAATTTCTGTAGTGTGCAAGGTTCCTGTATCGACTTCAGTTGTTGTCTTTAGAGAGCATATGTCTGCTCATCATGTCAGCTGAATAACTGAGCTGGCTGATCGCTGTGTCAGCAAACTAAGTCTTTCTTCCATGTCCATAATTCTCCATCTCTTAAATGTACTTGACAGTTAGCTGGTGACCTCAGAAAGTCTTTTCATCTCTGACTCCACAAGTGGTAGCGTGACTACTGGGAGAATGTTTTGGCAAGGATAATAATAGCTTAAGACACATTGAAGTTAAAAGCAAACATCTAAATGTGTTTGTCCAAATGACACAGATGAGCCACAGTTTATGAAGTCTCACGCACAGCTGCAGTAGCTGATACATGAACAGGCGCTGTTTGACTCCTGCTTTCTAAATATTTTTCCCCAGATCTTTGTTGTTTAAAGAACAGAAACTGATGTCTAGTATTTAAATGGATTTCAGGAGCTGGCAAAACAGAGGATATTGCATTTACTTAGTAAATAGGTTTTGTGACATCCACCAGCAAAACCTCTGAGCATTTCTAATGAGATTTATGCTGCTGTCATGTTCTAATGCATTATGAAATCAAAGAGGGGAAGTGATTTATCGTCAGGTTTTTGGTGGGCAGAATAGTCTTTTAGAATTGCAGAAGGATTCCCTTGCTCTCCTGAGAGCAGCCCAGGTATGTGAGTGAATCCTGTGCTCATCCTACATTCCTAGCTTAGAGCTCAGCAACCCTTTTCTGCATATTGTTTGTCACTTTAAGGAAGGCTTATCTCTGAGAAGAACAGTAGGGAAGGGGGGATTTTGGTAACCAGAAGTTAGAAGATGCTGATATGAAACAAAAGCAAGACTTCTCCATGTAATGTTTATTTTTTGTTTGTTTTGGTTTGTTTTATCTAGGGAGGGTGAGGGATGGAGTGCAGCAGCCGTGCAAAACATAAGTGTAGCAATTCTTGCTGCTCAAAGCCTTGGTCTGTGCCAGACCATGTGCAAGTTATAGAAGAATAGGTAGAAATGAATGTTGGCCCTTGGGAGGACATAGTAACTACTCCCCATCATATAAACACAAAAAAGACTTAAAAGGGAATCAAACTTGGATCAAGTCTTACTTCTGCAATGTACTTGACGATTGGGTGAAGGTGTAGTTAAAATGTGTCTACACTGAAATGGAAAATTAGAATAGTTTTTGCCTTGCCTCTGCTGCCGCATGCCAGCTCATACCATACTACATTTGAAAGTGGCATTTTCTTAGTTGATAGGTAGCCAAATGCCTCAGCTGTTCAGTGCAAATCAATGAGATTTTCTAGACACAAGCAGTTAATATTTCAGCAAGCAACTACAGGTAAAATGGCTCTGTCAGACTGCATGGCAAAGAGATCTGTGTCCCTTGTTCAGAAAATTCTACACCTGCAAAGTTTTCAGACTTCCCAATTCAATAATCTGAAAAAATTCTTCTTTCAGATCAAGTTTGAGATGTTCGAAGTCTCTGTATGCCAGTCTTTTTTTGACATTAGTTTGGAAGAATCAAAGATTAAACAGGGTGTTTTCTACCCGCAGGCAAACCTCAGGAGGCAGGGTACTGCTACAGACTTTGCTCTGGTTCTGCAACTGTCCTAAAGTGTGTAACTCTGTATTAGGATAAGAGGCCATTACTATCATTCAGGTCTTCCTGAGAAACTTCTTGCTGGATGCTCTGTTTACACGAGTTCATGAGTATGTGGATTCCATTTTGGTTTTCCATCTGATTTTCCGAGGAGAAGTGGGCCTTTAGTTGCACAGTGTTCCTTCCCTACATGCAGAATTTGTCAGATTGCCAGAAAATGTCAACTTTGAAACAGATCAGCACAATGACAGTGAAAAAAAAATCAGATTAGATTTTGTATCATGGTTCGATTCAATAAAACATATTTTTTTAAAGAAATAGCTCAATTCTGCTGTAAAAAAAAAAGATGCCAGCAAAGCACAGAGGCTTCTTCCATCTCTCCCTGCCCACGTGCCTGCCATTTTTGCCCCCACTCGCCTAAATATGTCTATGTCACCCAAAGGACATAGTCCTGGGCTTTTGGCCAATATCCTGGGCTTGAATTCCCACATAAAAAAGCTTTTACTTAGGAAAATAATATCACGTGGCAGGCGGTAGGCACAATACTACCTCTACTGCCAGAATGTACTGACTCTAAATGAAGCTGTGGCAGATGGCCTGAAATGTTTCAGTGCTTTGTTCTCTGGACTAGGATTACCTAATTAATTTATACTGTGGTGCATTGGGTCATTCTACCAGATTCTCGTCAGACTGGTTGGATGCCCTGGATCTAGCTTTGCTGCACCAAGCAGGGGCTGCAGTTGGGGTAAGGGCAGTGTATGGCCAAATCCCTGGGACTGCAGGCTCCTGGTGGGCTGGACGAGTGGGAAGGAATATGGGACCATCCCTCAGGACATCGGGGAAAATATCTGTTGGAATGAGAAGAAATGGACTCCTGGTTCAAACTGAGACTGAGTCCACCAGTTGGGCAGTGCTGTTTTAGTGGCACTTCACTTGGTAATGATGCTTTTGTGTGCACTATACCTGCAGAAGTAGCTTTATGTTACTATTTATTGTCATCCTCATGCATGGTGCTTGGTAGATAGAGCAAAAGGCCCGTAGGACCTGTCTGGTTTTGTGATTAGAGAAGTCCATAAGTGAACAAAAATGTTATTTTCATTAAGAAAGTGGTGATGCATAGGGAGATTTGGTATAGCTTAGGGAAAATACCTGGGGAAGAATGAGTCAAATATGAGATAGAGATTTTGATGTTTCAGGCAGACAGAGGCTAGTGCAATCATATTTAGTGTGGCAGAATAGTTGTCAGAGAAAAATGAGCAGCTATCATTTTGCTAGGTTTATTATTAGGAGTGACTTTGAAGTGTAACCAAGTAAATACAGTCCATCAAACCAGAATTAGGCCAGCTGCATATTACTGGAATAGCTGAAGGAAAATGCCCTTGTCTCTTCTATTCTCTTTTCGGGGTGCATGTTTTCACTTGGTTAAGAAAAGTCAGTGGAATTGCATTTAAAACTGTTGTCATTTCACAGTCTGTCACAGGGCTTTTGCCAGCTCCCTTCAGAAGGAGCTGGTGCCTAGAACTGTGCCAGCTGGTTGATCTGATCATCCCATCACTTTACTAGAAAGTCTAAATATACAGCAGTATGAGCTGAAATATGTCTGCTGTCCTGTTTTGCAACTATTTGTCATTTGAATGAAGAACTACTTTCTCATTAAAGCAGTACTGAAGATCTCTCTATCTTTCTATTCTATAGGTTGTCATTTTGTATTTTGAGCCAAGTGTATTTCGCTGTGTTCTCCTAAGATGGGTTCGTCTTCTGGGCTTTGCTACTGTTTATGGAACTGTGACGCTCAAGCTGCACAGGTATTTCACATATTATTAATTTCCATCTCTGTGGGAGTATGTGCAATCTGTGTGGGTACTTAGATGGAAGAGCTGCAAATATCACCATAAACAAGCGCCGTTTCTGATTTTTAAAATCACTGTGTATTTCTCCTCATTATTCCTGCTGAAATTATATGCTACTGATCTAGGTAGAGAACTATGAATGCAGACAGGATTTGATGAAAAATATATACATCAGCTGTAAAATTCATGGAAGGTGAATATATTTTCCTTGAATATAGGAAAATACAGCAATGTTTGTAGGGTGTTCAAAAGTTTCCCTGTAAAGCGTTCAGAGAGAGATGCTTTCTAAGTGTTTAGATACAGCAATGGTGGTAAAACAATGCACTGTGGTGTACATAATCACTATGTTTTCTTATGGCTCATAATCAAGGGCTGCTTTCTTCAGGCAATCACAGTAGGAAGACTACACGCTTTACAAGTATCAGGCACTGCCAGCAAAAAGGCAGGGGAATTTCTAGGTTCCATGGGTTTGGCAGTGCCTTCAAATGTGATCTAAAAATTAAGATGCAGAAGACCCAACCTCAAATTCCACTTCTACAGTCCCCTTAAAAATTTCTGGGTATGCTGGATAAAATCCTAATGCTATTTCCACTTTAAACCTTAGTGAAAAAATTTACTGATACCTTCTGTAAGTATTTTTACTGAAGCAAAGAGACACAACGTATGTATATTGGTACTTGGACATCTTGGATGAAGTAGGCTTGCTCACCTTGTTATCTTATTTTTGTAACTCGGTTAACATGTTAGATAGAGGAGGTTAATATTATGCTTGTAAACTGAATGAGGACTGAGAATATCTTGTGTTTCACATTATGCTAATGACTTGTCACATTTTAGGTGGAAAACCCTGCTTTCCCATTGAAAAAGAGCCTGTTCTTGCAGCTCCCTTTTATTTGTGTCCCTGGTTACAAGTGTACGCTTCAGCTGGTAAACTCTGACTGTATAATGCTACGTCTGGCCACATCGTTGCATTGAAATTCATCCAGAAAAATCCCACACCCTCGTGGTATTTTCTGGGATGAACAGTGTCTGATGCAAAAAGAATAACAACTAGAGCATTATGAAAAATACGTAACAGAACCAGTGAATTTGCTTGGATGGCTTTTTATCTATAGCTCAGCTATAGAGAAACAGCCTAAGTTATGGAAGACTCACATTATCATTGCGGTTCTGCTACCCTAATGGGTTGTTTATATAATTATACATGATGTGAGGAAGTAATATCTTAACAGGGCCGTTGATCTTCCATTTATATAAAGTGAAGACAGGCTACAAAATTGGGCAGAAAAGCACTTTGCTCATTCAGCTGTTTGGTGTTACTTGGCACCTGTGCTGATAGGGGTTGACTAAAAAACCAAGAAACAGCTACATCCTCATCCTTGATCAGCATAAAACAATGAAGGCTAGCAGTAGAGTGGACTGTTTCAACAGGACAACACCCAGAAGGTTGAAGGAAGGGATTATTCTCCTTTACTTAGAATGCCTTAGACCGTATGTGCAATGATGTGTCCAGTTTTGGACTCTCCCAAGACATCGGCGAACTTGAGTGAGTTCAATGAAAGGCCATCAGGATGGTCAGGGTTTGATGCACTTGCCCTGAAAGTAGAGTTTGAGGGAATAGGGTTTCTTCAGGCTGGAGAAGAGATGGCATTGGAGGGACCGAACAGCAGGTGACACCTACAAGGAGGTTACTGAGAAGGTAGAGCCATGCTTTTTACAGCAATGTATATTGGGAGAACAAAAGGCAATGGCAAACTGAAATGGGAGATTTCAACTTTATACAATGTAAATTAGCATCAGGGTCAATGTTATTTTCACCATCATAGTAATTAAGCATTGGACCTGGTTCCCTGTGAGGCTATGAATTTCCCTGCTTAGACCTGAGTGGATAAAGCCCTGAGCAACATGGGCTGGATTCAGTGTTAAGCCCACTGTGACACTGAATGACCTTCTGAGGTAATTCCAGCCTGAATAATTTCTATATTTCTTTGTGAAACATAAAGAGGAAAAAAATCCCACAGTATATTAATCTAGAATTACTTTCTCTAGGAATCTTTGTTTTCCACCCAAGTATCTTGACCATTTCCTACATTCATGATATTGTGGTCTTTTTTTAGTGCTGAATATTCAATTGATGAGTGTGCCTTGCCAAAGCCTGAACCAAGTTAGATAATATGTCTTATTCTATACATTTACAACAGTTATGCTAATTACGAATAATATGATGCTAATAGAAATTTGATTGAGATTTTTGGCATATCTAATTTAATCTGCAGTCATTGCAGAGTTGAAGAGTGGCTTGCTGCAGGCATCAGAAATACGCATGACAAGCACCGGTTCCCTCCTTCAGGGTAGCCTCTGTCTTGCCTGGGGGAAGAACTGATTGCTAGCAAGGAACTTGTGATTTTTCTGAGTTTAATGGGAAAACCAATACTGTGTAAAAGCAGCTATTAATGATAATCAGAAACTCTAAAGGTGTATTTCTCAACAAATGATGTGCTTTGACTAGCACTGGAGCATGAAGGTTATCTAAAGCCAGGTAGGAGGCACTGGAAACACTTGTCTTCTCTGTGGCTTTTTTTTTTTCCCTGTAGCTTCCCTCATCCCAAGGAAGTCTGAGATTTTGTTAGGGTCAAGCATCAAGGAGAATTAGAAGAGTGGCCAAAAACAGGTGCTTAAGGAAGACTAAAAGAACAGGGAAGTCATGTACTGAGTCATTCTTTGCACACCCGTCACCGTCAATTTCTACAGTGCCTCATCTTAAATTGCCTGTTTCTTATTCATTGTGCATTCTTAAAATAATGAGCTGATGTTTGTGGGGGTGGAAGGATGGGGATAAGGAAATGAGCTTAATTTGAGAAATCTGGCTGTAGGGCCGTGAACATAAAACTCAATACTTTCCTCAACAATGAATTCTTCCAAATAATTATATCAAGAAATAATGATGTTTCAAATTTAACCTTTTGGGCTTAAACGAGCTGCTAATGTTGTATCTTTCAGTATATTTCTGTATCTGAAGACTCTGCATCCCTTTTCAAGCCCTGTATTTTATAAACATATTATCTCATTATTTTTAATATTTTGTGAACTTCCACCATCTTTATATCAGGATTAATGCAGAATCCTTAAATCTGGCTTAAAGCATAAGAATGGGAGAAAGCTGTAAGTACATACATACAGACATCTGTATACATGTGTGTGTGAATACATAGGACAGCTTACAGACATTTTAGAAGAATGAAACTCTGGAATGGGGTCTCTAGTTTCTGGAAGTCTCCATTTCTTATATTACTAAGAGAAAAAGAGGAGAGTGGGAAAGTGAGGAGAATGAGAAGGTATGGAGAAGGTAATGTTCCAGGTATGGAAAATAGGACAATGACATACAGTGGCTTTTCTGTAACCAGTGATGGTGGGATGGGTGTGTTAGTGGGGGGACAAGAAGATGTTAGCACTGTGAGGCAATTTAGCACTTCATCTAAATGAAGTGCTAAGATTACATTGCCATGCCTTACTGTCTGGCACAGTCAGAGCAAGTTGTGGCCCTTCCTAGAGATCTTTGTAGGTGATAAAGAAAGGAAGAGAAGAGCAGCATGGGTAGCGTTCAGTGCAGTGTGTCATGCGTCATGCTTCAGTATCTTACAGAATAGGAGAGTCATACTAGCAGAGAAAGCAAAGAAGATGTCATTTTGCTTCTTGAAGCACTTTCATGGAGATGTGCATTGATGTGAGACCATGGAAGAAGAGGACAGGGGCATAACGCCCTCTTGTAGCTGGGGGAGGGGGGGGAAGAACATACAGTTGACCCTGTCTAGAAGTGGCTGGTGGGAACACGGTGCAGAACAGGGCATGAGGTACTTTGGTAGCTGGAGCCTGTACAGCTAAGTGGTCCCTAGACCAGTATTTCACAGTTCATAGTGACAACAGATGATAGTTCTGTAGTGCTGATGTGCCACTACTCAATGTTTCCATAAAAAGGGGCACTAGTGATGAAGCACCACAGAGAGAAGTTCTGTCTTGGCATAGTCTCTGGATAACCCAAGTTTAGGTGGGCAAGGAAAGTGAGATGGGTGTCAGCAGTAGCAACGAGCTACCCTTTGGTTTTGAAATGACCCAGGACGTTGTAGTCATTTTGGATGAACACTCCAGAACAGTGGGAAATTTATATTCTATCAAATTATTTTTATTATGGAAGGCAAGTGTGAAGTGGCTTCAGGCAGATGCATTCACTGTTGGGTTTTGCCATTAGACATGATCTGCAGTGGTTGTCATCCAACGTGAAACAAAACAGGGTAAATTTGTTATGGAAGTAGATGTTACTGATGCAAAAATGCAGGGTCTGGAGCTCTGGTTGAGCTGTTTGGATTTTTACTGCTTTAACCTGACTGGCAGGATTAGATGTTTCAGCGCGTTTTTAAGGCAGGACAAGGGGTGGTTTAGTCAAGTTGTAGAGATGGTTACACCATAGAGACTTACTATAACCATTCTGACCATTTGTCTTTCTCTTCCCTGAATGTCTAGCCTATTTTAGCACTTACGAATTTTGATCTTTGTTATGTTTAGTCAGCTCTGCTAATTTTCTAAGTCCAGTTCATATGATCTTATGGTAAATGCTCAGGGGCAGCTATTCCTGTTTATTATATTCCCAAAAAATAAGTCACAGCATCAGCTGCAGGAACGCCGAGTGACCTCTCACTGTGAACTTTCCTCTAAAGACCAACTTTCCTGAGACAAACTTCCTGTGAACACTACGGGTGTATGTTAAAGGTTCTGTTCCATGGTTCTTTGTGCTGACACTTGCTATAAATCTTGCCAAAGCCCTGGAAGGAGAATTTGTCTGCCCCTCCTTCTGAGGAATTTGTGCAACTGTATGTAAGTGAGTGGTTTTCCCCACTCCTCCTCCTGAAAGCAGGCAGGCTGCAACTTGAGTTAGAATTGACCCCAAGACTCAAAATGTTAAAGTACTCCTCTGTTGGGTGAGATGGCTTTTTGTAGGAATTTGGTTTGAATTAACAGATAAAACAGAAAAAAACTCTTGTTAGTTTTGTGCAGTTGTGTAACAAAGGTGTAATCTCAAGTTTTCTTATTAGCTTTAATTTCTAATAATGCAAACAAGCTTAGTGACATTGTTTTTCTGTTCTTCCTCTCCTCCTCATGGGAGGAGGTTTGATGCATGGTTTCCCTGGTCTCTGACTGCATTGTCTTAAGTAAGAGAAGGGAAGGGATGTGTGGTTAGACATGAAGCTGCCATCAGAGAAGCAGTAAGTGCCGTTCTGGCATAGAAGTCTATGCAGATCTCTGGAGAGAGGGAGATGAAGATGTGAAGACATTTTTCTGGAGAGTGGAGAGAGACACAGTGTCAAACCTTGGCTGAACGTTGTTGCCTGTGCACTGCCTGTTGTCTTTCTGGCTTCAGGAGGAAGAGCAGCTGGACTTCTGAAAGTAAGCATCCTGCACTGAAAGATACTTGTTTTGTGCTGACAGTTTCTTTTCTTCAAGGAAAATTAAGGCGAGAAGGTTCCAGAATTTGCCAGTGCTTGGCAGAGAAGGGCTCACAGCCATATATGTTTTGTTATGGGCTGCTGGAGCTCCATGCCTCTTTGATGCTCTTGCAGCTGTAGCTTCCTGTTCAGCCTCTTTTCAATTTGTGTTCATGTGAGAGCTCCATGATGCTGTTTTGAATATCAGAGCCAGCAGCAGTGCAGAAACCATAAGGATTGAAAAAGAGCCTCCCTGCATTACTGTCACCTCATTATCATCAGCTTCATTTCCTTGTAGTGATGATTCAGATGAGAGGGAGGTACCTAGTTTCAGCTAGAAGAGACATAGAGAAAAAAGAAAGGCATCAGGTACTTTATGTATTTGTTAGGAATTTAATTTAATTAAGAAAAAGCAAATCTTCCTTGAGAGCAGGGTGTCCCTGTCCTCTTCCACTGCTTTTTCCTCATGGAGCATGTTTACCCATCTTTGCGTGAACAAGAAGGAAAGCAGTACACGGAAAATGTATGTGGATTCTTGTGGTGTTTGCGTGATACGAAGCTCACATCACTGATGCTTCTTTTTATGAAAAACACTAGCTCAGAAACAGAGGTGAAGAAGAGGCTGTACACACTAAGTCCAACAAAGCTTTGTGAAAAAGTGTTGGAGTGGAAAACAGACCTTAGGAATGTTCCTGCAGAGCAAAGGCTGAAACCCACAGCATCAGCAGGTCCCTCTCTGCCTGATGTGCCCTGAGCAGTCAGCAGGACGTGCTGCTGCTGGCTGCTCTCATGCTGTCTCTTAGGCCTGGCTGCTGGAGGAGATGGCAGAGAAATCAGTGCTTTGAAGGCTGGGGGCAGAGTGAAAGGCTGGGAGATAGCTTAGGGAGGAAGCAAGTTGGACTTGCTGCAGAAGTGTGTGGACATACAGAAGGAGTTCAGAAGGAATGATATTTCACTAATTAGAGTGGTCGTGGAAAAATCTGTTTTCTTGTCAGCATGTCTTAACCTAATTAATTAATTTCCTGAGTATAATTAATTTCTCTTGCCTGCTGCAAACCTGTGCTAGTTTGTTTACTTATTTTTATGGTATACAGAAAAACAGAGCTTTAGACAACAACTTAGAGAGCTTACTACATTCCGTGTAGCATTCCTGCATGATGCACATTCAAGATGAAATCCTCATTTTCATAGTACTTCTAGATTAAATAAGAGTCATATTCTCTTTTATTGTGGTTTTTTTTCCCGACAAAATCTGCATTATTAAAATCCTATTTAGCTCTTTTGTGTCCCTGACATTCTCAAGCAATAACTAGCCTTAACTAGACAGCATTATGATTCTGTTTCCTATTTCTGAATAAAATATCTACTTTCATATGTATAAACTAATAAAATGTAGCACAACTGTTATAAAGACCCTCAGCACAGAATTAATCTTGATGGAGCACAGTGTAGAAGTGGGAATAATAAACATTATCTTTAATCAAAAAAATCAGCAGCACATAAAGTATGTAAGATTATTAGAGCACTGTGATCCTGAAAATATTCTCATACATATTCCTATTAATATTTAATTTATCTAAAAATATTGTAGATACAGCTGTACAGTTCCATGGGCTGTTTTTATTAATCACCTTAGTATAGCACACATTCTGATTTATCATAGTAGACTGAGTTTGGCTAGAAAAGTTCAAAGAGAAGATAAAGAAAGTATCTGGTATTTTAATATTAAATTATATTGCTATCAAGATTAGAAAAAAAACCCACAACAGTGGGTTGGAAGGCCCTCTGCAATGACCCAGAGCTACCAGAAGACCTTTCAGAGGTCTTTTGATGTCATCCAAGAGCACCATGGCAGATAATGGGAGAAAGGACTGGTTTTGCACATCAGATTACATGATAGCAGAAAGGCTTCAGAACTGCAGCTGGAACCCATCCTCTCAGAGACTTTATCCAAGTCCAGAGCCCCCTCAAGTGACAAAACTTTCTGTTCTGGTGCAGTACAGCGGCCTTTTCCTTCCAGGTAGGTGTTCATTTGTGATACAAGTAACATAGCTCTACAGACTGGGTTTTTTTTTCCTTTTTATGTGGGAAAGACAGAATTGGTCAGTGGAACAAGGTATCTGCTGTCCAGCTGTCTGCTGGGTGGGATTATGGCATGAAAGAGAAACCAGGCATTGCAGTACATCAGTTACAGGGTATTTGTGGAGGAGTGTGAAGAGGGAGTTAGGTATATGACTCACACTCCATGAACAGGGACTGATCACAGTTAAGTGGAGGCAGAGATTTTCAGATCACATACACTGATTGCCAGTGGAAAAATCATGACTGGAGGGGAAGCTTCTGGTGGGCTACTGTGAAAGATCAGGAGTAAGCCTGATACTATTTAGCATTTTCAGTTGCAATGAAGAAGCAAGCATAAAGTGATTACTCATAAACTTTGTGGATGACACAAAGCTTGGTGAAATGGTAAATTTTGTTTCAGAAAGGATAGTAATGAAAAGTAATCTTTATTGCTTGGTAACTTGGGCTTAGTCAAAGAGAAACACTTGAATAGAGCTGGAAAGCAAATTACGGTTAGAGACTAGGTAAAGACAAAAAACTGAGGAGGAGTTTTAAAAGTTACTAGTAGAGAATTGATTTAACAGCAGGAGGTGACATCTGTGAGACCAGCACAGAGTCCTGTTCTTGAGATGCAATTGTAAAAGAGGTGTGCAATAGATGGATGTGGTTCAGAAAGTATTTGAGAATTGGGAAAACTGCTTGATACAGTGAATCCTAATCTGGTTTTTAGATCAGCAAGAAGTCTGAGCAAGGACTTCTTGTGTGGTATATAAACAAGCGGGGAGAGAAGAAGTAGTCACGAAAGACTCTTTAATCTGTTGGACTGAGGTTTAATAAGATTTGGTAGCTGGAAACCAAAGCCAGTGGAATTCAAATGAGCAATCTGGCACAAATTCTTCTCAAAAGGGTGCTTAGCTATTGAAAAACTTAACAAGAGAAATGAGGAATTTTTTGTTCTGCTTTCAGATCAAGACTGAATCTCTTCCTGGAAGATATTCCGTAGTTAAATGCTACTACAAATTACAGGAGTTTCTATAGAAAAAATGTAACAGTCTGTGTTATACAACTGATCAAGCTGTATAATTTAGTCCTATATTTGGCCTTTATTTTACGAATGTGCAGTCGAAATGATAGCATTCATGTTTGTATGGATGTGTTGAGAAATTAAGCATATTTATAAAGCTGAAATGACATATTTATAGTTGTACTATTTAATGGGATACACCAGCTGCTTTGAAATTAGTCCTGATCTCTTACCCTAATGCAGATCTTCAGTATTGGGAAAACCTGTGCCTGGACCAAATATTCTCAGATATTAGTTGCTATTTTCTGGATTATTGTGAAGGCTGAAAATTGTCATTATGTTCTTGAAAAATATAGTCTTCATCTGACCAGTGGCAGTCAACTAGAGGTGACATAAAATGCTGTGTTCCCATGTTGGAACGTACAAAGGGGTAAAGCTTGCGAGTGTTGTACCACTCTGCATGCTGGTGAGTTATCTTCATATATGTGTCTCTGAAAGATGTCTAAGGTGCTCTAAGAATTTTGGATGTAATGTATTGGATTCATGATCTGAACTGAAAAGGCCAAGACAACGCTGCCTCGACTGCCTGAAGTTCAGGAATATGTAGACAGTAGGTCCTGAAAAAGCTTCAGTATTTATTAATTCAGTTGCAAATATCAAGCTATTCTTTTCAGATCTAGTCTGTAATATCTTCATTTAAAAATTGCCACAAAAATTTATAGTCAAAATTGAAATTCTTTTGCTATTGCAGACTACAGTACAGTGAACTGTCAGGTTTTACATGCAGCTGAGTTTTGGATTTTCTTGACTTGAGACCTACCTCTTTCAAGTGCACAATGTGAGCCTCTGTACAGACTTGCAGTTAGTTGTATATGGTTCAGGTTGGAGCCTCTGTTTCTGGGCAAATCTGAAAATACTGGCAGTTAATAATCAGTGTAAAATGTTGAGTGCCTATTTCTAATGTGTGAATTAAGTTAGCTAGCAGGACTGAGTTACTCAAGGGCCACTGGGTCTCTTCTCAGCCATCACCAACGTTATGCTCTCACAGAGCATAGCAACACAGTCGTCCTGATGGAGCCATGTTCTGCACTCGGCCTCTGCCACAGCAACATCTGTTATTTTTCCAAGATCTTATTGAGCAAAATTATCTCTCTTCCACCTTTCTGGGATATCAGGGAGATGCCTCCTGTTCCTCCCAGGTGTGCCATGGGGAGGTTACAACTTTGTGCAAGCGCAGGGCTGCTAGTGGTGAATCTTCTGCTGGTGGCAGTCTCTGCCTCAGGCATTGGTTTGTTGGGAAGTGGCAGTCACTCGTGATCACAAACCTTCCTCAGCTTTTTGTTTGTCTATATTTTTTCTATATCCATTAAACCCCTCTGACTCTGACATTTGTTTTCACCAGTGAAGGCATTTTTGTTTTCATCTTTCTGTTCTAAAAAAATGTCAGGCAATGGCAACCAGGGTTCATTGGTGTTGCCTTGTTGCTGTGTGTGGACCAGGGTCTTTCTCTGATACGGTTTTCAGCATTACTTTGACATTGTTTTCTAAGTTTGGTTGTTACTGAAGTTACAATTCAGTTCAACTTTAATAAATTCATGGCCTCTAAACAAGGGCCAATGAATGTCAGAAGGCACCATGGAAGTTTAACCACGGCTAGTAACAAGAGAGTCGATATGTATAAACATATAATTGTCTGGTACTGTCGTCTCACTTAAATAAGGCTAAAATTCTATGAACTGTTTCTTTCCAGATGTTGCAATGCAATTTGTATGCACATTTTTGCAGATCTTCCGTTCTTCTGCTTCCTTGACTTATCTTTCTAGTTTTGGCATGTGACAAGCTTTTAGAACTTTTTTCATACTATTGTTCATACTTGTTTTCTAAAGCTGCATATTGAAATTTATATTTGTCTGGGGTTTTTTTAATTAAACTCTGTATTTTCTAGCTCTCCTATGGTTTCCTTCAGTCCATAAATGACCATCATACATTCCTTCTGACGTATTCTCTAGCACCTTGCTGTCTTTGAACAAAACTTCATATAGTGCTGAGAGCCCTGAAACTGATAAAAGGGCTGGAATTACACTGTCCCAGCCATCCCTTAGTAACAGAGTTAATTACTCTATGGAGGATCTTTCCTCAGCAATAAGTCTGCCTTCTATCTTAGACTGAACAGGTTTATTTTTAATTTTAAATCAGAGTAGCATAATCCATCTATGGATTTTGCTCCTTTGCACTTTTTCAGATGCTTCAGAGAATGTGCCTGCAATGACCAAATCTCTTCCAAGTTTTATTCAGTTTTCAAATCATACTTTGCTACTTGAGAAAATAGCTCTGGGAACCTTGTAGGTGGTGTGGCCTACAAGAATGCTAGAGAGGGACTTTTTACAAGGGCTTGTAATGGTAAGACAAGGAGTAATGGCTTTAAACTGAAAGAGCGTAGATTGAGATTAGATGTAAGGAAGAAGTTCTTCCTTACAAGGCTTGTAATGGTAAGACAAGGAGTAATGGCTTTAAACTGAAAGAGGGTAGATTGAGATTAGATGTAAGGAAGAAGTTCTTCACTGTGAGAGTGGTGAGGTTCTGGAACAGGTTGCCCAAAGAAGTTGAAGATGCCCCCTCCCTTGATGTGTTCAACGCCTTGTTGGGTGCAGATTTGAGCAACCTGGTCTAGTGGAAGGTGTCCTTGCCAATGGTTGGGGGTTGGAACTAGGTGATCCTTAAGATCCCTTCCAACTCAACTATTCTATGATTCTATGATTGTCTGTTTTTAGAAGCAGCAATTGATGGCTTCTGGTGTGTATTGGTTAGCAATGGCTTCTGGTGTGTATTGGTTAGCAATGGCCTCTGATGTATAAGAATC
>JAAGNO010022487.1:39905-90559 GCA_033439905.1 Ceryle rudis
ATGGCTTCTGGTGTGTATTGGTTAGCAATGGCTTCTGGTGTGTATTGGTTAGCAATGGCCTCTGATGTATAAGAATCTATTATACCTATGGAAAAGAGACATTGACCATTTTACCATTTGAATGTATTAGAAAACAGGGTTTTGCAAGGACATATGTAATGTCCAGTTTTGTCTGTGGCTCAGTCTTTTGTAAGGAAACTTTGTCAGTGTCACCCTCAGAAATATTGACTGGTGTTCAGTTCAGTTTGTTTGCTCTTTACAATGATACCTCAGGGGTGGAAGCCCCATCAACAAGCTTGTGCTGTTTTTCTCATTCTTTACTGGGATTTGCACTCACATCTGCTGCACAGCTGCACCATCAGGATCACTGATACCAGCAAGACACAAAATCCTTGTTAACCATTCTATGTGCTTTCACATTCGGAGGGCAACCATGATGGTGATGGCCACTGTCTACTTAAACTCCTTTTTGAACTTTGTTCCTATGCTTGCCATTTCTCTCACTGGGCATTCTGGTATTCATTTCTCTTTGCCCAGAACCCCTAGCTCTCATCAAAGATGCATAGACCTTTGATCAACTGTTCTAGAGTCCTTCCTGTACCAAAATGACACTTGCGTAGATAGTGGGTTTTGTGCTTACAGACAGCTTTTCTGTTTCTGACTGACAATTTAGACATGCCCAGGATAACCTATATCTCACCCAAAGGAGACAGTGGGCATGTGCCGTGCATTGAAGCATGGTGCAGGAGTACCAAAGAAGCACTGATGATTTTCTTGCACAAGTTACAATGTCATGCAGATACCTGAGAGAAGTAAAGCCCTGCAACAGCGTGCCACGTGTAGAATGACAGAATCATTTAGGTTGGAAAAAATTCTTAAGATCATCAAGATCAACCACAAACATAACACTGCCAGGTTCTCCACTAAACCATGTCTGTAAGTGCCACATGTGCATGCCTTTTAAATACCTCCAGGGATGGTGACTCTACTGCTTTCCTGGGCAACCTGTCCTAGTGCTTGATAACCTTTTCAGTGAAGAATTTTTCCCTCATATCCAACCTAAACCTCCCCTGGTGCAACTTGAGGCCACCTTGACAAAAAAAAGCTAATTCTTAACAAAGAGCTGAGGTGTGCACCTCAAAAAGATAGCCATGGTGCTTCCAGTACTGATACTGGTTTGCTTTGTCTGTGCTGTGTCCCATAATGTCTTCTGAAGATGAGAGTGTTGCATGGTTACCTCAGCATTTGGCCTAGTCCATGTCCAGGTTTTCCCTGTTTAGGGCACCCAGTTGTTTCTTTCACATTCTCACTTATATTGTAGCCTTACAGGGGCAGGGTTGCACCTTTAGCTAGTCTTCATTTCCCTTCTGGAGAACCAGAACTACCTACTCCCTTGCTTGTTTATCAGATCAGCAAGTGACTATTGGTCCACTTAAGCTGTTGCCACATGGTAAGCAGCATAAGTTGTTGACATCAGTCATGTGGACTCTTATGATGCTGCTGTGTTCTGCCAGGATGTTCCTCAGTTGCCCATTCCTTCCTTCTCCAAAGCAGGTATAGCTGAGTGAGACCAAGAGTGAGGCATGCTTTTATACTCTTAATTCATACATGGTTTTGTTGGTAAAAGCTGTAAATTGAGTCTTTTGCATTTATCTAATTATCCATATGTATATTTAATTTACCAACTTACAGGCTATTTACTCAACACTTCAAAATTACACTTATTTCATTAGTTGTGCATTTAGTTTGAGCACTAGGCATTATTTCAGGTGCCATTTTGACTTGTCTGCCTTGGACCGCCTTAAGGTTAATGGTATGTTACTTGGTTGGTTCATTCATCACAAAGCTGTGGAGGAGCCTCCTTGCTGGTTTAGTCCTGCCGAGGGTGTGAGTGCTCAGCTGGAGCAGTCACACTTACGTTGTTCTTTAGCCTTTCTTCAAATGCGCAGTGTTTGGGTAACATAGATGCAGTGTGTAGTGCCATCAGGTGCAGTGCAGTGTTTATTGTAGATTCTTCCACAGGTCTTCTGTTCCACAGGTCTTCTGATCCTGAGTTCTGTTTAGGTAATTTATCTGCTAGACAAATGCTAGTGGCTTTTTAAAGGGCTAATTCTGGGATCGCAGTAATTCCCTTCTGAGTTTTTTGCAATCAGATGTCAGCCACAACCAGGTCTGTTACTCAGCTGCTTTGTCTCAAATGACTAGACCAAGTCTTCACTGTAGGTATGTTGCAAACTGTCTTTTTCTTTTCTGTTCAAAATAAAACATTTATGAAGAAAGTCCTGCACTTTCAAATTTCAGTGTAGCAGATTTGTAGCTGACTGCTGCTCACTCCTCAGTTCTCCTTACTGCATGTGCACAGCTTGCCTTGCTTTGAAGGGTTTACGGTTCCAGTTCCAGGCACCCTGAAACACCTTCACAGCTTCTTGAGCTGAGACAGACACGTTGACCACGGAGAACTAAGCGTTGTCTGTACTTCGTTTTCCTTCTGTAGCGTTCAGAAATTATGCAGAGCCAAAGTGGGCACAATCCAGTCAGCGTTGCACAACAGGAAGGACACAGCCACCAGCTGCAGTTGCCTTCTGCCAGACCTTCCTAAAGGTGCAGGTCCCCACAGCTGGCCAGCACGTTCTTGTACAGAGTTGCATAATGGCCAGAATGTGATGTGTCACTTAAACCTGCAGTCCAGCCAGAGTGCACAGGCTTTCTGGAAAAAACAAACAAACAAAAACCCCAAACTGAAGGCCCTTAGACTTCAACTGTGAGTCTTTTGTAAGAAAAAAAGGTAGAATTTATGAATCAAGTTAGCGAACTTTGTAGTTGTTTTCTGCACCTTGTTACTAGAAGCATGGTGACTGTTTTAAAGACACTGATAGAGATTATCCTGAAAAACTCAACACTATCTATCCCAAATCTCAGAAGTATTTCCTGCTGGGCTCCCCAACTTCTGCAGTAAACAGAAGACAGTCAAGAAAGAAAATTGGAGTAACCTGAAAGATATGGAAATCAAAATTAGCAAGATGGATTTTATAGCTAGCTTCTCAGAAAGCAATGAACATTTAAGCTTAGCTGTTTCCTAGCTTGTTGCATCCTGGATGCTGCTCTAGCAGGCTGAGATATATGAAGAGCTGGCAGAAAGCCCTGCCCTAGAAAGCCTTTGGTCTGTCACCACACATCTGCCTTAGCATGCAAAGTCAGAGTCATCAATGTCATTTGCAAGACTAGTCAAAAAGAATACAGAAAACAAATGGTCTATCACATTACTATTTTCAGTTTAAAAAAAAAAAAAAAAAAAAAAAAAGTTTTTCCATTCCATTTTGTCTCTGTATTCAGTTAGAGTGGACTAATTTGTTTTACTTTCATCTTCATGCTATACTGAACACCACATTTAAGCTGCTTGTTATATTATCTGTTTCTTGTGTGATTAGCTCTTGCTGCGTGAATGTCACTAGGTCTGAATTTGGGTCAATGTCTGACTATTAATAAGAAAGGAGTCTAATTAATGGCCCCTTTTTTCCCTGTTTGTTTCTTTACGTTATTATGTTGTGAAGCAAGGTCATTACCACTGCATTTCTTAGCACTATTCGATATCTTTCTGATTAGAATACTTCTATTTAAACAACTACTCTTTAAAATATCATGACTATCAACACTTTTGTAATTGCTGTTTTGTGTTCAGTAGGGTCTCGTTGCTGTGTGTGGGTAGATTACCTGGGTCTGCATCTTTTACATGATTTCATCAAGACTCTCGAGAGTGTTTTATCTATCTCGTAGCCAAATAACTTTCCTCTTTCTTCCTGAAAATTGTGGCATTTAGATTAGCTCTTCTCTGTTCTTCCTTAATGCTCCTTTAGAATGGCAGAATAATTTTAACTCAGTTTATCTTTAAATAGACACATTTGACCATAGTTTTCATTTGACCACCAAACCTTTGACCATAATTTAAATTATCGTTTTTTTCATCGGTGAACACACAAAGCAACACTTTTCAGAATTCAGCTTGTCAGATGATGCTATTTCTTCCTGTGCATATGAGAGGAAACACAGAAGATAAGAGTTACTGTTTCTTGCAGCTGACTTTTTAAACTTAAATATTTTATTGCAGAATGACAAATGAACAGAAGGTTTCATTTATTTATTGATGTTGTATGTTGCATTGATATATATAACTGTGCAGGGGAGTTGTATTACCCCCTTCATTAGAATTGCTAAGAGTGTTGTCTAGTAATAAATTTGAAAAATATAAGTGAAAAGCTGCACTTCAGTGGTCCCCTGAGAGCAGAATTTGTGATACTTGGTGGAATACTCAATCAAAGCTCTGAAGAAGTTCGTAGAACATGTTATACGGAAGAGCTTCTAATGCTAACTATACTTTTAATGCTAATACCCTTCTAAAGTGTATTAAATCTTAAAATTTAAGGTCTGAATAAAAAGCTTGTTGCAGAAAGCATAGAGAAAATATTAGTGACTTCTGAGTTTCTTCCAACTATCTATACATCTGTATACTGACTGCACAAAGGCTACAGAATGACAAGAGTTGAGGTTGTCAAGGACCTCTGGAGATCATATAGTCCTACTCACCTGATCAGAGCAGGATGCTCATAGTGATGTACTGTACTGTTTAACCTCTCCACTGATAACCTTCAAAATGCTGAAGAGTACACCCTCAAGAAGTTTGCAGATGGCACAAAACTGAGGAGTGGCTGAGAGACCAGATGGTTTTTCTTCCATTCAGGGGAACTGTAACAGGCTGGAGAAGCAAGCAAGCAGGAATCTCAAAGATTGTGTACAGGTTCTGAATTATTCCAAGGAAGAGATCCTGATCTTGGCAACCTATTCTAGTGTCTGAGCACATTCACAGGAAAAAAAAGGGGGTTTTATGTGTAAATGGAATTCCCTAGATTTCAGTTTGTGCCCATTGCCTCTCATCTTCACAGGGCACCACTGAGAAGAATCTGACTCCATCTTCTTTACTCCCTCCATCAATTATTTATTTGCATTGATAAGATTCTCACTGAGATGTTCCAGACCCCTGATCATCCTTGTGGCCTCCTCTGGACCCGCTCCATCAGGTCCCTGTCCTTCCTGTGCTGAGGGCTCCAGAGCTGGACACAGTATTCCAGGGGAGGTCTGACCAGAGCAGAGTAGAGCAGCAGAATCTGCTGGCCACACTTCTTTTGCTGCAGCCCAAGATACGATTGGTCTTCTGGGATTGGCCTTTCTGTGTCATTTGCCACCAGGTCCCTGCATCATTCAGCAGTGGGCTTGCACTTTCCCTAGGCTTTTTTTTTTTTCCTGCTGTTATGTCTGCAGAAACCGTTCATGTTGCCTGTTGAATCTGTCTTCACCAGGCTGAACCCAAGGTGGATTTTAGCTTCCCTAAATTCATTACTATATGCTCAGACAGTGTCTCTATATCTTTCCTGGGTCATCTGAGTCCTCCTTCTACTTCTTGTACACTTCCTTTTTACGTCTGAGTTTATTCAGGAGCTCCCTGTTCATCCATCCACGCGTCTCTCCACCTTTGCTTGATTGCCTGCACATTAGTATGTTCCATTTCTGAGCTTGTAGGAGCTTGAAGTTTTTTTGCCTTCTCTCAGAATCCTGAACTCCACCATTCGTGGCCACTGCAGCCCACATTGTCCCTGACCTTCACGGCCCCAGCAGCTCTTCCTTCTCTGTAAGCATGAGGTCCAGCAGAGTGTCTCCCTTGACTCCTCAGTTATCTGTGTCAGTAAGTTATCATCATTGTGTTCCAGGGCTGTCTGTACCCTCCTGTGGTGCACTTCCAGCAGATATTAGGGTTTCTAAAAACCCTCATGAGGACCAGGACCTGCAAGCATGAGGCTTCCACCAGTTGTCTGAAGAAGTCCTACCTCAGGACCTACTGTATTTGTATCCCTGAACGGTCAGTCTGTAGCAGACACCCACCACAGTGTCATTCACCATAAGTTCTCAGCTGACTCAGCCAGTGTCCCAAGGCAGTTCTGCATGCATCCCAGCTTCCCTCTCACAAACTGAGCAACTTGCCCTTCCAGTCTGTTCTTCCCAAAGTGCCCGTACCTGTCCACAAAGCACTCTAGTGTGATCAGCAGTTCCTCTGAAGGACACCATTAGTGCTGTCACTTCAGGGGCTAGTCCTGGCTGTTGAGGCAGATTCCTGGCAGGGTGCTATTAGGCAGTGCAGGGGAGGGAACAGCAAGTATTTGTCAAGATGTGCCAGTTGAATTATTTTCACAAAATTTAAATTCAGACATTCAGAAACTAGTTTCCACGAAACTGTAGCTTCCTCAGAAGTGCTCATTATTAACGTAATTAGCAGGTTTTTATGATTGCTACACATGCTTACACATATTGAGAGTAAATGTAGTTGAATGAACATATACCTGGCAATAGAAAATGGAATCTTATGTAAGGATTAATTTTATTCAGATATTACTGACACTGAATAGAGATTCTGGACTGAATTCTTTACATTTCCTTTAATTCTATGTTGTATTTCATATGAACCATTGGAAGAACATATAGAACATACAAAATGCAGTTTATCTCCTCCAGAGCACAAATGTAACTGATCTGTTTCAATAGCAATGTTCAGCAGCATGTCAGATCTATGCAGAAATCGCAGACGCAGAACCACATGGCTGGTCTGCACTGCTGTGTGCGTGCTGCTTGCATGAGCCAAGCTCAGGCTCATCAGAGCAGAAGAATCCATCCCTCTTCAACAGTTTATCAGATGTCAGTTTTATTCAGCTGGGGCTTTTTAGTTGCTGGATATTTTAGTTACTAGTTCCTTTACTATAGTATTATAAGCAGAAGAGATGTATTCTCCTGTACTTGACTTTGCTCTGGCCAGAATTTGTTATCTGCTTTAGCTGAGATACTGCTGCGCACATACTGATGTTTGTCGTCTTACACGATCACTGCTCTACTTGTTCTTCCATCAGGAGAGGTGTTGATGACATACTGGAGTATGAGTGAGATTGGACCTAAAAAATTCTGGTTTGGTCTGTTTACCTTTATTGTAGAGTTCCCTTTTTTCTAAGCTTCTTAGTAAATACTAGGAAAGAAACATAAATAAGTTGAGCAATATGTCAAGGAATTTATGTGACTAGCAGCTTGTCTGTTTGTCATCTGCGTTATCTGCATCCAGAAGAAAGGACAGGGGTTTGAAATAACGAAGGCTTGGAACCTTTTGTCATTGTTTCTTTTGAGAATGGAGAATTTAAAAATGTAATATAAGAAGACTACCAGAGCAAGTGGAGATCTGCAGGTAGTTCTGCAACCTTTAATAGCCATATCTGCACCTCTGTATCGATACAGGCGTATTTATATGTGATGTTGTTCCTGCATCCTAAGTATCTCCTGTGAGCCTGGAAGCTGCACTGAAAGCTATGAAGCTTCAGTGGAAGCCTTTGATATTTAACTGGCGTGTTGGACTTTTTATTCCACAAGAGTGTCTTGCAGAATCCAACAGTACAAAGTCCTGAGTAACCGCCTCTCGCTGATCCAGCTTTGAGCAGGAGGGTTGGATTAGGTGATTTCTTAATCTCTCCCTTCCAACCTTGGCTCTTCTGACATTCTGTGAATTAATCGACCAGAGACACATTAACTCCCCAGATGCCTGATGAGTTTTAACACCCTCTCCAGGATTTTTATTCCCTTCAGGGTAATGTGCTCCAAATGCACATTTGCAGTGGAATATTGTTAATAATATTTATCACATGGACATTTTTCTCAAAGAAGTTAGCACTGTTTAGGGGCTTAATTTCTGTTGGTGGTAACACTGCTATATCTCTTGGCAGATGGAGATGTTCCTGATTTTATCTGTTGTAAGAATGGTTTGAATCTTATCTTTCGCAAACAAGCTGAAGAATAAACTTTCCTTTCAGATACACAAGAAATTCTTAGCCATGATACCTGCATGCACAACCACAAGATAAAGTTAATATTTATTCCACAAGTGGAAGTAGAACACAATGCTGATAAAGAACTTCTTTTGCAGTAGAATTGATATAAACCACTGCTGCCTGTCAATCACATTATAAAATGGTTAACGTTTAGTTTATTAAAATGGACACAAAACCCTCAACAAATATTGTAACTGAAGATTACAGTTATGTGTCTTTCTGCAGCTTTCCATGCGATGTTTCATTAAACCCAGCATTGCATCATAATATAAGGGTGTTGGCATTTCAGCACCTCTTCTTGAGCTCTGCTGGCATATGGAAGTCTGCACTGTGGATCTGAGAGGAGGATTGTGTCCAGTGGGTGTGAGAACTTTCCTTACACCTGTAGGGAGTACAACAGTAGGACAAGTTCTTTCTGTTAAATCTGTGCTGTTTGATTATCTGCCATGGTAATGAATGTATGCAAATAAGAGCAAAATGCACCAAAACCTGGTCCATTCAATGTATCCTCCTCTTCATTGTCCTCGTGGTTGAAAAGAAATGCAGATTTGAATTGTTCTTGTCCATGATTACTAAATGCTGTTAGAAAAAGGTAGATAAGTTTGAGGGCTGATATGTTAAGAACTCTATATAGTTAATTTATATGGACTAATAAACCAGGATATTTTTCGCATGTGTTAACTGCATTAATTTGACAGAAAAGCATGAATTTGGGAAATTCCACTATGTAAATTTCATCAATGATAGCTGAAAGTCAAGATTTTAATTTTTTTTTTTAAATAAGGTTTCCATATCTGTGTATGATTAGCAGTGAATGATTGGGAGGATGATGTACTAAAAAAAAAAGTGAACATTTTTATGGCTTCATTTGCATCTATAGAGGTGCACATGGTTCTGGACATCCAGTATGGAAGCAGCTGTATGAACCTCTCTTGACCAGTTCACTGTAACTTCCAGTGCTGAAATATTCTGACAGGAGAAAAGTGAAAGGGAAAAAAACCACACTCCAAAAGATACTGAAGAAACAGGAGGTCATAAAAATGGTGATGTGTTAGAGTTTACGAAGATGGGAGAGGTTCTTGTCCCTTCAGTTGCTGATGTTTGCTTCCTGCACCTTTAATAATGGATTACCATTTTTAAGTAGTGTGTAGCAACATCATTTCACAGCAGAAAAAGAAACAAGCTCCTGCAAGTATATTTGTGAGGAGGTACTTTTGTGCTAAAAGATTTTGTGCATAGTGCTTTTAGTGAGCACTCCACAGATACAGTACTTCTGGTCTCTTCACTGGAATTTTTTCGAGGCAGTACACTTAGATGAGTTTATTTTGAAAAACACTTCTCTTGAGTGTCCTCTGACAATGCAGCTAGACCCACAGGCAGCAACAGCTTTGAGCTGTATGCACCCTCTCCTGCATAAACCTCTCCAAAAGACAAACCCCACAAAATTAGGCATGTTTGATCAGCCAAGGTGACTTGATTTTTTAATGGAAAAAAAAAAACCCAAAGTGACTACATGTATCAGACAGAAATCACAGTGTTTGTGCCTAATTCTTCTCTTGTGTACCGTGACTTTGCAAGGCAGGTCTTGATTTGAATTTTGAAGTTATATCAAACTCTCCACAGTCTTCTCTGGCTCTTTGGAATTTTGTTTCTAGCCTCCTAGATCTGCTCCAAATCTCCTACTTGTTGCTGGTGCTGTGGAGACCATGCAAACACCTATTCTAGTCTGTGCATTAATGGGGTCCCAGGGATGTCAACCAGTAACTGCCTTACCTGAGTATAATGGGGAACTAAATCTGGTTTACAAGCTGTAGGGTCTCATCCTGCTCTAAAAAATTCAGTAGCAAAAGAAAAAAAAAAAAGAAAGAGAAAAAAAAAAAAGAGCAAATTAATGAGATCTTTTTATTTAAATCTTTTTATCTTGTTCAATCCACAATGCGGCACACATGAACTGTTACAATATATTAACCACATGTGTAATGGGATACAAAGAGGAAAAGAATGAAGCATCCATCTCTGAACATTAAGACATCTATCTGTGAAGTGATGGTTATGTTGTTTTCCTTCATTTACTGATTACTGTTTAGTACATTTCTCAAAAAGTATAGTGATCTGTAAATATGCTATGGATAAATAGTTCAGTCGTTACAGTAAACTGCTAGCAGTGTGAATTGTAAGTCCATTAAATCTTTTTTCAGTGCCTTTTGATCCAGAGAGTAGCCTTGCATTCCTCTTACATAGTACCTTAATAAATTAATCTAATAACTTAAGTTTATAAAAGTGGTGAAATATATTGCAGCTGCTATGGATTGCTAAATCTTTCAGTTCTGTTGAAAATTTCTCATGTATTGTTTTTCTTAAAGCTGCAACTTTTCACAGCATGCAAATGGATCAGCATATCTACTGTCTTTGGCTTAAAAGGAAGGAGTTAGTTTAGTTTTCTGGCCACATTAATCTATCTTTTTTAAGTGGGGCTTATCATTCTCTGATCAGAAATACAACACTCGCCTGAGTGAAAGACAAGAAGAAAGGAAAGAAAATCTTTCCATATCAGGATATATAGCCACCCTCAAATTTACTTGGGCCTGAATTTGGGCCTTATCCATGGCAAGACAATCCTCATTCGTAGTGTGACTCTTTGAAAAAAAAAAATACAAGCTTTGACGTAAGGTTTTGACCAGCTACCTTATTGCTGATCACTAGAAAATGCCTCTGACATTTGAAAAGGTTGTTGAAATTGTCTGTGAATGTTTTCAGCAGGGAAGGAATCCTGTATAGAGCAGCGCTAACAAGAAGGGCAATTTGCATCATCCTGACTGGTTTTACTCCTCAGTCTTTGTTAAACGAAATGTTCTGAGCTGGGATCAGGAGGAGAGTTGGCTTTTGTACATTGAACTCCGCAGATCTGTATGAAGCAAATTTTGTAATGGAAGCTTTGAAAATGTTCTTGGCCTATTGTAGGAAAGGATTACCAGGAGGCACTTCTTAACATCTATTTTCACAGTGTAAACATCCTGATAAATAATGACCTTGAGATCTTTTGTACTGTCTGTTCTCGAAGTTTTTGATAAGGGTAAAAAATTGAATGGCTTTAGATTTACAAAAAAAATAGTAGCCACCTGATGGTTTTTAAGAAGCAAATAATTAGCTTAGCCAAAGCTTGTATAGTCTGAAGAATTTATAATCTTCAGTCTAAACTACTAGCAGCAGGAGTCTTAGTGATCTATGAATTAAGGTTTCTGTCACAAAACCACCTTAAATTTGAATGAAGTGCTCAGCAAGAATAGTTTGCTTATGGAGAAGAATGTCTGAGGAGCTGACCTCATTTTTACCAAGTGAGGGATGTAGTTATTTAAACATATCTATCAGGAGGAAATTACTGAAATGGCTGTGTTAACCGTGCAATAGCAGACTCAGAAAGAGCCGGCTTTGTGCCTGTCCCAGTCACCTGGGCTTTTCAGAATTCTAGGAATCTCACATGGGATTCTGTGGTTGTGAACTCTTGATTTTGGTGCCACCAAAGCAGCTATGTGATATAACCTTAAACCCAAATAGTTGGCAAACAGGAGACATGTCACTGCTAATTTTCTGGGGCCAGATTTGATGGGCTTTTTATTTAATGGTTTACATAGTCATGGTGTGGTCTATAAGAGGTCTGCCTAGTCAAGAGTTTGACAGCGAAGGGTCAGATGTTCCACTGACACTTTGTAGTTCTGCTAATCTCAGCAGGATTCATGAGAGTATTAGTGCAGTAAGTGGTTTATTAAAAGAGATAATTAGTACAAAGCAGATGAGGATTTCATAAATAAGAAGACTTGGTCTGCATCACTGAAACCTCGTTACATGATGTGGCAAGTCCCCTTGTTGAGCCTTCTTACCTCTCAGCTCCTCAGTGCTTAGTACAACCATCAGCACCCACCCAGGATGGACAAGCATAGTTGAGGAACAGTCATTTCTGATGAGACCTTCCTGGATGATATGGTGATATGAATAAAAGCACTTCAATAAGCAACACACAGTTGCAGTGTCTCCTGCGCTGGGAGCTCTCGGGCAGCTGGAACAGATGCAGGCAGCAGGGCAGTGAGCTGAGGAGCGACAAGGCACTGGGGAAAAGAAAAGCTCAGCTGGTCTGTCAAAAGACTTCAGCTACAGTCCTTGGAACTGGCTGCAGGCAGAGAAAGCTTTTTGATCTATGTACTGCCAGGAAATTGAGCTTTTCTCAGGTGGGAATTTAGACTTGCAGGTGAAAGGAGAAAATAAAGCATATGTATAGCATGAAAAATGTCGGCATCTAGGCTACATTTTAAGAAATAACAAATAATTTTGTTTGCTCATCCAGGCTTACCTACAGATTGACAAACAAAAGCTACTTCAAATCAATACATTTTCATCAAAGCAAGTCATTTTTAGACTCTTTCCATGTTATTAAATATGGATGAGACTGAGAGTCCAGAGCTGCTCACATGGGAATGAGCGAGCAGTTCTGATGGCAGTGGGAACCTGTTGGACTCCTGTTGCCTCCCAATACCCAAAGCTTCCCTTGAAGAGCATATGATTTCCCTCCCACTTCCTTCAGTCTGCTCAAACTCTTGGAAATGGTGGCAGCATAGTTTACCTCCAGTACATCCAATCCAGAAGGGGAGCTTTCATTTCAGCACTGTAACACTACCTTTATACATGGAGTATTAAAACTAATCTGGGAAGCTAGAGTACAGAGTAGGTTAGCATTAAGTCACAACCCACGTAACTTTGCTTACTAATGGTAGTTTTTACTAGGTACTGATGTAAACTACATTTTTTAACTCCTTTTCACAGCTTACTTTTCTAGTCGTACATCTGAAAAAATTGTATTACATCAGTTTCCCACAACAGGAAATCACTTCAAAACTCTAGGGAAAGTACCAAGGAAACTGTACTTTCAAAATCACATTTTTGAAAGTAAATATATTTTGTTAAGGAGAAAGGACACCGTTTCCCTGATCACTCAGTACATGAGATTATCTGATTGGTAATTTGTTAATGTACTGTCAGGATATTGTCAGATATCAATATTGCTATTTAATACCCACAGCCCCCTGGGTGAGGATTTGAAGCCAGACGTGCTTCTGGAACAGAGGAAACAATCCTGCAGCAGAGTCTCTCTCCATGTGTTTCCAGTACCATTGTACCTAGGGTTTATCTTGTAACTGTCTAGCAGGCTTAGGATACCAGCAGTGCTCTCACTGTGCAGACTAGCCTTCAGTGAGCTTGTGCTTGTGCTCTGTTACCGATTAAATCCAGTGCATTTTGAAGGGTTAGTCAGTTCTTCTAAGATTTTGTTGCCTTTCCTGGCAATGGTCTTCTTCACAGTGTATTTGCTACTACAAAATTCTTTCCTGAAAGGAAAAATGTGAGAGATATCCTATTATCTACACTTCGATGTATTGCAAGTGTGGTTTGAAGGAGTTGAGATATTTTTGATGGCAGTCAGTGATATGTGGCCAAGTTTGCTGGCTATGGACAGGATGGGGAATCTCAGAAGTATTCATACACCCAAATAATTGTGTGAACTTATTTTTCTAGTTGCTGTGCCTTTTCACTGGACAGGACATGATGCATATGATGCAGGTCTTGCCATTCCGTTGTTGTGCTGTTGACACGGCACAGCTCTCACCCCAGGTTTGCTCAGGTTCAAGATGATCAGACTCAATAAAGCAAAAGATCATCCTGATTTCAGTATCTTCTTTAGTGCCAGACTTCACATCTGTTCTATGCCGAAGTCTTGAGAAATCACTTGGGAAGTTACAGACTTTAAGCTGGGACGGGGTTTAGAAAGCTGTTCATTTCTCTCTCTCAGTTGGGTTTTACCCTTTCTAGCTGAGAGGCAGTAACTGGCAGTATGAGTGCATCTAAATATGATTTGTGGGGTCTCAGGCCTTAAATATTGATGTTCTTTCTTCAGTCACCTTTTCTGATGTGGCAATAAAACCTGCCCTCTGTTTGTGTGTGTGTGTGTGTGTCTGTGTGTCGAGTGTGAAGCATAGGCTTTCTTTTGTACTGACATGGTACCATATGTGTGCCATCAGTACCTTTCCACTTTTAGTAGAATCACATCAGTTTACAAACTCAAAGTAACTAGTGGTGTGTTCACTGTTACTCCAGAAAAAAAGCAAGTAAGACATAATCCCTGTACCACAGGAGGCCAATATACTTCATAAGAGCTTGACCTGTTATCTCTCTGATGTAGCTTTCCTATCACAATAAAAATCATCAGTCTGGAACAGAACAGTTTGACAGGATGACTCAGTAGAGCTACAAAATGACAGATGCTAGAAATAAAAAAAATAAAAACCCCCAAACTGTGCCAGGTCGTTGCTGTCAAAGCAGGATCCTGCACGTGTTGTTCCTGTTGCGTATGCACTCAGCTGAGAGATTTGGGGCCGTGCTTTCTCTTCCCAGGACGGATTATTGATATGACATGAAAATTTAGTATGGTTTTATTTATTTCCTGCAATCATACCTGACATCTCAGGATGTAACTTGTATAGCAGCAGCCATGTGCTTTGCTTGCTGTTTCAAAACTGGTGATCCCAGCCAGTCCTGCGAACCAGCATGCTCTATCCCTCTGTTTCAGATCCCTTTGCAACATCGCTTCTCTTCACAGTTGCTGGGCTTCCCTTAGCTCCCAGCTCTTAGTGTTTGCAACCAAATCCTCCCCTTGTCCGTTTATATGGAACCAGGGCCTCCAAAAAACCCCTCAGACCATATAGCTTAATTCTTCCCAGATTTGGCAGTGCAGCCAGCAGAGTTGGGATTTACCTGCAGTGGTCTCCAGACAGTTCATTTAGCCTGAACTGTGCCTTCTGTTTACTCTGTAAAAAAGGATGGCTATCGCATATCAGCTTTAATGCTGCCTGGAGCTGTCTGTAGGTCAAAGCTTTGCTTGAAAGCAGCTGCGTTTTCCAGCAAAGCAGGACAGAACATTGCAGTGTTCTCTCTGATCTGCCTGTAAACAGAGCTGATGACATGTAACTGAAAATGATGGTTTGATTATCCAACAACAGTACATAAAAGTGGATTACATGTGCTGAATGGTTTTAGCTGGGAGAAGAGCTAGAAGATGCTGAGAAAGATGGTTAAGTTTCCTCTCATGCCCTCAGTCAGAGGCCATAGGTCTCAAACAGTGCCATAAGCTTCTACCAGGGCACTGCCTGGTGCTACTTGGCATTGTGAGGGTAGACAGGACAGGAGGAGGAAGTCTTTCCAGTTGGCATTGCCTTACCTAATACTCATAATTAAACAGTAATTTGCTCTGGGGTTTGAATCCAGGACTACGTCTAAACTCATATATTAAGTAACATCAGAGAACATTACTGGGCTCTGGAAATCCACCCTCTGTCCTGCTGAATTGTTCTCCTTGGCCCGTGCTAACCTGAATGCTCCGAAGCCATTTCCCAGCATGGTCCCGGCCTTACGAGGAGAGGCTGAGGGAAATGGGGTTGTTCACTCTAGAGAAGAGGAGGCTGGGAGGAGACCTTATTGCTCTCTACAGCTACCAAAAAGGAGGTTGTAGTGAGGCTGGTGTTGGTCTCTTCTCCCAAACTACTAATGATAAAACAAGTTGTGTCAGGGGAGGTTTAGATTAGATACTAGGAAGAAATTCTTCCCTGAGAGAGTGGTTAGGCAATGGAACAGCCTTCCCAGGGAGGTGGTGGAGTCACCATCCCTGGAGGCGTTTAAAAAACAAGTGGATGTAGCACTTGAGGCCATAGTCTAGTGGATAGAGAGATGTCAAGATGAAGGTTGGACTTGATGATCCTAGAGGTCCTTTCCAACCATAACGATTCTATAATTCTATTCAGGAGTTGTCACAGGCCATTGCAGTGGGCAGTTTGCATCCAGCCACCCTGTGTTAGAGGGTAATAGGGTACAGATTCTGGAACTACTGTGCTAGTTGTCATCAGTGCCAGGGACAACCCTGAGCATATTTCATTTCCTAGTATAGATGCAGCCCTCCAGCTCCACTTCTTAGCTCCCTATGAGAAATCCCTGGTTCAATCCAATATATAGATATGGAAGAGTGCAAAAAAGGGGGGCCAGAAATCAGGGCAATTTGAATCAAGAATTCCCCGTTTTTTTGGATGGAGGGTACCAGTCATCGGACAGTATGTGTTTGCTGAGGTAATTTGGTCTGATATTGCAACGAATCAACTTTTTTTATAATGCTCTTTGATAGTATATGAGTCAGAGGTACAGGAAGGAGAATGACCCTCCAAGCCTTGTGAGTAGGCATGCTCTTGGGAGGGGAAACTGGGGTTTTTTTGTGAAAAAGAGGAGAAAAAAAGAAATGTGGTTTGATCCAAATTGGAAGGGTTTTGACTGCTGTACTGCAAAATGTTATTTGTTTCACTGTGCTTAGATCAATAGTGTAACAGCAGCACACTCCTCTCCCTTAGAAAGCTGCTTCACAGTCAGCAGTTAATGAGCTAGTACTGGAAAAAACTTAATGGGCCCTGCCTTGTTACATCCAGAAAAGGCTCACATGTTGGCTTGCAGTAGAATCACCAAGAACTGACTTTGGAGAGCCAAAATGGAAATAAAAGTTTCTAGTAGTTCTCATCTGGTTTGTATGATTTCTCTAATTCTTGGAATCATAGAATCATAGAATTGTTGTTATTGGAAGAGACCTTCAAGATCATCCAGTCCAATTGTTAATCCAGCACTGCCAAGTCACCACTAAACCACGTCTGTCAGCACCACATCTACACACCTTTTAAATACCTCCAGGGATGGTGACTCCACCACTTCCTTGGACAGCCTGTTCCAGGGCTTTACAACCCTTTCTGTGGAGAATTTTTTCTGAACATCCAACCTAAACCTCCCCTGGTGCAACTTCAGGTTGTTTCTTCTTGTCCTGTTGCTTGCTGCATGGGAGAACAGACCAACCCCCACCTCACTACAACCTCCTTTCAGGTTCCTCCCTGAGCTTCCTTTTCGTTGGGCTAAACAATCCCAGTTTCCTCATCTGCTCCTCCTAACACTTGTTCTCTAGGCCCTTCACCAGCTTTGTTGCCCTTCTTTGGACACACTCCAGCACCTCAGTGTCCTTCTTGTAGTGAGGGGCCCAAATCTGAACACAGTATTCAAGGTGTGGCCTCATCAGTACCAAGAACAGGGGGATGATCACTTCCCTAGTCCTGCTGGCCACACTATTTCTGGTACAAGCCAAGATGTTGTTGGTCTTCTTGGCCACGTATGCACACTGATGGCTCATGTTCAGCCAGCTGTCAACCAGAATCCCCATCTTTTTCCACCAGACAGTTCTCCAGCCACTCCTCCCCAAGCCTGTAACTCTGCCTGGGGTCGTTGTGACCCAAGAGCAGGACCTGGCACTTGGCCTTGTTGAACCTCATGCCATTGGCCTCAGCCCATCGCTCCAGCCTGTCCAAGTCCCTCTGCAGAGCTTTCCTAACTTCAAGCTGATCCACACACCCACCCAACTTGGTGTTGTCTGCAAACCTACTGAAGGTGCCCTCAATCCCCTCATCCAGATCACTGATAAAAATGTTGACGACAGCTGTGCCCAATACTGAGCCCTGGGGAACATCACTTTTCACCAGCCACCAGTTGGATTTAACTCTTAAACCTTCATAAACATGTACAATGAAATTTTTCTCAAATGGCAAACTATAGCTGTGAAAAGAAGACGTTTTCCAGTTCACTACCAAAAGAATACCTTTTCCCTCCCTTCAGAGAAGCTAAGTACTGATCAGCATTCACAACAGGGATGAGGAAAGCTTTCACCTCCTGATTTGTAGTGTTCTAAAAATGAAGATTTACCAGTGCAGCCCTGGAACAGTAGTGCTGAGGCTGAGCAATGTGGAGGGATGTGGCCTGCCTTGCCTCTGTGGAGTTTTCTGTCTATCCTGCCTGAAGTCTTTGAGAAGCTGCTTCCAACATAAAACAGTTGGCATCTGTAAAGGGAGAGCAGAACATCTATCAAACATGGAAAGATCAAGAACTGTGACTCCCTGCGGAGTAACTGTTGGGAGGGAAACAGCTGAATAATGTTGAACACATTCAGATCTCTGACTTCACCTAATGCACACTGTGAAGGCTGCATGTGTAGTCAAATGATGATTCATATTTATGGATGTGGAAAAGCTTTTGTGTCTCTGCCTTAAAAGACACTGCTCTATTATTTGCTTGAGAGGCAACTTCTCTTAGACAAATATAAGCATAAATATTAATCTGGAGTGTGGGGTTTGGTTGTTTTTTTTTTTTTCTGAAAAGGCAAGCTTGGCTGTGGAATGGCTTGGGAAACAGCTCAGTGCTTGGTACACTAAAAAGACTTGAGAGCTGAGAAGGGCATTTAAAAACTCAAGTTTCTGAAAAAATCCAAATTCCCTAAGCCTCTGCGATAATTTGTCCCTTCGTGGATATTAAGAGTATTCATTGGACATGCTCATGCTCAGGAATCGGGAACCATGGTGGTTCTGAGGGCAGAATCACTGAAACAGCTCACCTCTTCACTTTGAAAAGCTCCTCACTCCAATCTCTAAAAGAGCCTTTAAACTTCAGCCCATCTGCTTCTAAAGGTTTGGGTACATGAGAACTTCCATGATAGCCTTCCCGCACTGCGCAGCCTTGGTAGCTTGGCAGGATCAAGGCAGAAGCACTACAATGACATCCTCTGCAGCCTCCCTTTCTCATAGGAAAACACTAGGAGAAGGTGAAATGCTTCTGGAAAATCCCATGCTGCAGGCAACACGAAGAGATATTCTGTGCTATGTGAAGAGACAAACTACTCCTTCTTCCTGAGGCAATTTCCTCAAATTTTCGTTGCTCTCATGCTCCCAGCAGGACCTTTTTCTGCTTTAACAGAAAATGCAGGTGGTATCTCCTTGAACAGTTCTTGGCAGGAGTAAATCTTTCCTAATACTAATTGAAAATATTTTTAGAGCATTACATGTTCAGTGGCTGTTACATGGTATATGTGCCTGACAGATGATGTGGCTTGTCTTATGAAAGTTCTGTCCCAGCTCAAAAAACATATTCTTGCCTCTAATCGAGTCAAAAACCACTTCATTAGCAAAGTGTGTTCCACAGTTATTTCCGTGATGAGTAAGTTATTGTCTCAGAAGCTTCAAACTCACTGGGAAAATTGTCCAAAAAGTGCTATTTTTTTTTTTCTGGGATTAGCACAATTGGAAATGAGCAGACAGAATCAAAATGAAATGAAATCTCACATACGTGGTTGCTATTTTATGGAAATGACCTTCCATTTTCCAAAGACAGAAGTCTTCCACTGGGAGCTGGAAGGTACAAAACAGCTTGACAACACAGCATGTGAATGCATGTCTCTAACATAAACATAGCTCATATTTTCTCCTCTTGCTGTGTATCACTCTCTGGGCAACTATCAGTTCCATTTAAATATGATGACTCTGGAAGTAATAATGTTTCAAATTTCACTCTTGTATATACTGTCAGGGGAAAGAATGTTCATAATTTTTTTAATGATCTGATAGTGAAATAAAATGAAGATCTAATTCCTCTGACGCCAGTAGTGCTCTTCTTCATTCTACACTGTCTGAATTTTTCAGGGTTTTGAAGGTATTCCTGTCCCGAACTGCTCAGCGTATTCCGTACATGACAGGTGGGCGAGTGATGAGAATGTTGGCTGTTATTCTCCTGATAGTCTTTTGGTTTCTCGTTGGCTGGACTTCTGCAATAACCCAAAATTTGGAGAGAAACATTCCACTCATTGGCCAAGGGCAAACATCTGACCACCTGATCTTCAATATGTGCCTCATAGACCGCTGGGATTACATGATGGCTGTTGGTATGTTCATTTTCTAGCTTATCTTTAATTTCTACAATTAAGCTTGGTTGTCTTTTCAATTTTCTTCTTTTAGAATATCTTAAAGTTTTGTCAGACTGCCTAATATCACGTGAAAAGCTTCTAGGGAAATATTGCCATATATGTTTTTTAAATGGGCTGAGGTAAAACATAATTAAAATATACTGAGACTTTTATGACTTTCAAAGGTTTGTAACTTGGATTGTAGTAACAAAGTGATGGGTGCTCAAGAAACTTCATCTTTGAAGGCAGAAGTTACCTAGCTCTTCTACACTATTAAAATGAGAAATGGTGGGTAGATCAATGAAGGCTTTTTGCTTTTGCACCACAGAACTGGGCAGAGCTGTCATGTGTGAGGAAAGAAAGAACTTGCAAGACTACTCGTTCATAACCTTACAGAAATTAGTATCAAAGTAATGGGCAAAGGAAATGCACATCAAACGTCCCAACTTAATGTATTTGTTAGCTGTACTCCCAGTTCGTGGGATAGGCAGGAGCTAAACAGTTATACTCCGCAGAACTCTTATCAAGGAGAAAAATAACTCAGTTTTGTTTCCTTAATTTTATAATGAAAAGTGGATTCCCCATGCCAGGGTTCAGTTATACAGTATAATGTGCTTCCTGATGGCCGGGCAGCTTCGGTGCTTCTGTACCTAGAGCCATTCTTTCTAACACAGCCCAGGGGTGCCACCCACTATCTCAGATACATCAGCATTTGGAAATCTGAAATAACCTCTTATCTTCCTGCCCTTTCCCTGTTTCCCTTGTGGACATCTCCCTGACAGAGCTCTGCTGCTAAGGATTAGTGAGAGGTAATGGTGGCTCCTCCACATGAGAAAGCAGAGATGGAGAGAAGCAGCCTGGGGGTATGAGGAGTATTTTCTCTGAGAGTGGTGTACAGAAAGCTAGTGCACGGTAATGCACAACAGTTTTAAAGGGCAAAACACTGCTGCCAGCTTCATCAAGGACTTTCTGTGTCTCTAAGGTGCCCCTGTGCTCTACTCTTCTCTCCTTCGCGTAAGATCTCAGAGCCAGCCGGGCACACTGGTACCCCATATGTCAATATGCTCACCGGTAAAGCACACAGGGAGGAGTATAAAGCAGTACATTTTGAAATGTGTCTCAGTTTGGGTCCTTTTGGAGGGTTGTATAGATAAAATAAAACTGTGCTTTGCATTAATGGATGGAGTAGTACTGTCAACAAGGATGTTGTAAAATTAATAAGAAAATATAATTAAATATGGAACACTAGATGATGTCATCTTCACTAACCCATTTTGCATCCAAATTTTACTGCATTTCACTTCCAGTGATACAGTATAGTTTTATTAAAACTTGGACAGTGGTGGTTATTGCATGATGTTTTTATTCTCTGGATTTTATACCTATGGTAGTGTAGTGATTACCATACTCAGATTTTAATACCTAATTATGACCCACAGTCCTTTTTATTGTAAAAAATTCCATAAGTTGCTGTCTGCCTAGTGATAGAGTAAACAAGGATAATTTTTAAGGTACATTTACATTTAGAGGAGGTTTTAATGTTTTTGAAAATACATGCAAGGGCAGTAGAGGCAAAGGCAGCTCTTGAAATTGGGCAGAATTTCTTAAGTTCTGTCATTTTGCCTTTTTACTGTAACTTATAAGCAGTTGTTTGTGCAAGTCTTCAGTAAACTCTGCAGCCACATTATTGGTACCAGGAGATGTACTAACCAAGTCTGTACTAACACGTGTGTGTCTGTTTGTTTACATATATGTGTGTGTGTATACGCACTTAAAGACTTTTACCATTAAAAGCTTATAGCCAGTAAGAACTAGTTTCAAAATTAGATACTTCATCTCAAAGGTATTTCAGGAGAAATACCCATAATGCAGAACCCCTTTTATTCCTATAATTGTCTGGGAGCAGCCTTGCAAAAGATTGGATGTGGTTAATTGATAGATTATGATATATGATTTAAAATGCTAAAATAAAAATGCTGGATGATAACTTATGAAAGGTTTCTAATTTCACTGAATTTAGTCAGGCACGGTGTATGTATATATTATATAAAACTAGTCAGTGTTTTGGAATGTATTCTGTCACCTCTGGCCCTTGCTGGAATACTTCCCTCTTTCACTCGACAGTCAACACTTCACTGAAATGCAGAGAGGGAATTTTCAAGGTTGCAGATTAGTGAAGTGAGAATTAACAAGGCTCTCTTAGAAAGTTGTTATGAGATGAATCCTTTATGCTACCAGAGATTATTTGAGTTAGGCTTTATGAAGCATTCTCCATACGAATCATGCTACTTAAGCTCTATCTCTGCAGAGTGAATGTTTCATATTTACATTTCCATTAAATTTAAGAGGATGTTCTCTGTGGGAGAAGTAGGGACTTAGACACAAAGGTTATAACTATTTCTAGCCCTGCCTTTGTACTCTGTAATATGATGATGAGAAAAATTAGCATTCAGTAAATCTTATTTTATCTACATAATGTAAGGTAAGGTAAGGTAGTGTGAACTTTCCTTGAGGTTGTAGGTACTTGTGGGTAGCTTATTTGTTACTTGCCTAGATTCTTTTATTGCCTTTGTGTTTGTTTCTGCATCACTTTCAACATTGGGGCATGTGGCTCATTGGCAAACCATGGCATGGTTGACAATCTGAGATTCTAGATAAAGACCTAAGGGCTTGGAAATGCTCACCCACAAAGCCTTTTTCCTGTGGTCTCAGTACATTCTATACTTCTACCTGTCAGAGACACATTCCAAGTCAGAAAAAAAAAAAATTACAAAAACAGCAATAAGCTTTTAGTACCTAAGGGCTCACAGTGCCACAAATCAACTATTATTCTTTATCCTGAGGGTAAAATCCTATAAGTGAAATGGGTATCAGCACAGGACTTAAAACAGCTTCCCAGAAACTGGGAAAAAACAGCAAAATAATAAATTTAATGAACAAATCCCCAGGCAGGGGAGAAAGGCAAGCAAAGAGATAAACATGCATTCACAAACACAAATAAAAAGCAGAGGTGAAATCTTGGCTGGTGGATGTTCCTGACTTCAGCAGGGCCAGGGTTTCACCCAGCATGGATAGGATATGATCTGTAGTTGTTAAAAGTCCCCCCATGCATGCTATATGTGGCTTTCGGTGTTTTATTTAAAGCAGAAGTGAATGACAGATATTAACTAAGGGCAGAGAGGTATTTTTCCCCAGCACCTGTTTGGTTCCTGGCTGTCAGGAGCTGTGGTGCTCCCATGCAACTGGCCTGACCTGCTGCCATAGCCCACTAATCAGTGGGCCAGGCTTTGGGTCTTGAGTACCAAGAGCATTTCAGACACGAGGCCGTGTCACGATTACTGCTTGTCCTCAGCAAGGAAAAGGAACAAAGTGAATATTTCAGACTGTTCCCAAAAGAACTGTTCATTTGTTGATACTTAATGTATATAATCTTTGCATCTAAAGAGTGCATGTGTCGCCAGGACAGGCTCTGACAGATTGGGCATTAATACAGCCTGTACAGTTTTGAGCTAGGCCATTGTAATACAGCCTCACAAGGCCCTTTATTAGGTTTTCTGCAGGCCCTCTGCTGCATTCAGTGAATGAGTGATTATTATTTCTTTTTGTTATTCCCACTTGATGTGGCCCTATGCCATATTCAGGGTGTGTTGTTCAGAGTATGCAATGAATAAAGAACTGTTCATTTCCAAATGGGTGGTTTTAAGCCGTGTTCTCCTTAGCATTGATGTACCAAGTTTAAAGCCAACGTTGTCAACAGTAGCTATCCATTTTGTGTGTCCGTCTTGAGACATCTAGGGGCTGTTTTTTTCAGAATACTGCTTATAGACTCCTCTGTGTGGAAAACACAGCCAGGAGACACTTGTTAGAATTCATTACTGATGAGGATCTGGCTTCAGTTCTCACACATCATATCGTGTGAAAACAGTGATCACTTGTGAGAAACTCACTCTAAGCGGTAAGACCAGGGCCATATAAAATGTTTGCAGCAGAAATATGAAAAGAATCCTGTTTTATGAAGGAGACTTCAGCTCTGTCCCCTTCCTACTTATAACCCACTCCTCCCACCACCATGTACACCACTCTCACAGTCCACATCACCAACACTGTGTGCAGTTTATGTCCCTCATCTCTAGGATATGGTAAATCTGGAAAATGTATGGGGAAGAGCAACAAAGGTGATGAGTGGTGCTGGAACTCCCAAGCTGAGCAGTTTTGAGTTGCATTACCACCTGCAGTAATGCTGCTTTTTCTTGATAACTGTTCCATCACAGGTGAAATCCTGTAGCCTTTATTTAGGCACCATCTTGATGAAGTATTTCTGCTAAGGAAGCTATATTTGGGTGGTCTTAGCCGCATGTTTATGTATTGGTAAATGCCATATTCAGATACTTCTGCAAGCCACCCATGGGAGGACATGGCTTTGGGAGAAGCTGGAAGATGCTCTGACTTCCTCTTGTCTTTGCACCACCCTTTTTTGGAAGCCACTTCTTGTATTGCTCCATGTCTTTCCAGTCATTCAAGTACTTTGGATACCATTGGCATTTGCTTGCATCCTCTTTAATATGTGAGAGAAGAGCTCCCATGCTCAGTTTGTTTTCAGCTGCTGGTGATAGATCTTTCTGATCCTGTTCTCCCTCTTTCATCCACACCCAAGTGTGGAGAATGATGGGACACATGGAGACAGAAGAGTGGCTAGCTAACTTTAATAATAACAGTGGGCTACAGAAGGAATGAGGCAGGACAGCACAGCTGAGTAGATGAAGGAATAAAATGCATGAGTATAAGGGCTAAGGGAAGAGTAGAAATGAGGGGAGTTCCTAGAGATTGTAGACCTGAGCACTGGCATGTATTTTATGAAGTGAAACTTCTCACTTAAGTCAGTGGCTATGACTCCATTGACAGCAAAAGCCATCTCTAGGTCACCCTCAAGCCATGGGGCCCACAGATGATGGGTCAGCATGTCCCTTGTATTACTTCCAAGTGGATCTGCAAGCCAGTCTTGTGGCTGTGTGGGGGACAGGGTGAGTTGTGCCCCCACCAGCCTATGGACCTCTGCTCTTGTTTCTCAGCCTTGCACAGCCACTGGCCATGGAAGTTCTGGTAGAAAAAAGAAGTCAGGATTTTGCACCATTAATTCTCCACTCATAGGTCTCTGTATTGCTGTGCCTAGCTAATTAAAATGATGCTGAGATGTGGTGAGAGAGAGAGATAAAACTCTGTTAATTTATAACTTGCTAGAAATAACTCGATGCTAAAGACTTATACATGTAATCACAGTTCATTGAAATATATAAAAATCCCTTCGGCTGAAGAAAAAATCTTCTCCTATGACATGGTGCAACTCTCCAGGTGGGAGATTGGACGCAGTGAGGCAGAAACTGTGCTGGCTGGCAATACAGGAGCAATCGAGGACACAGTTTTTTTCCTATTTTAAAATGGTGTGTGCTTGGCTCCAGCTGGCACCCTCAGTGATTGAATGCAGAGGAGACCCATGCTTCCAGATCCATAGCTCACTTCATTTCAGTGAAGGGGATATAAAATACAGACATTAGCCTGATGAAATAAAGTGTGATGGAGAGTAGATGAGTTGTTGTAGCTGTGTTACGATTGTAAGTAGAGTTGTAATCAGTAATTTGTGTCCAAAACCTGAGGAAAAAATGGTACAACTGTTAGAACAGTGCAAAGTTCAGAATACCAAATGAACTTGAGGAAAGTCACAGCTGTAATGGGCTTACTAGTGTAAAGGAAGGACGCAGAGCATGCCATTGTCTCTGAAGAGCCATGGCCTGCTCTTGGCCTACGATGGTGCTTTTTAAGCAGATGAGTGTGGTCGGACATAGAACATCATACAGAGTCATGAGAATGGGCTTTAATCTTTCAGGAATGTCATCTTTTTGCAGGTAGCTTTTGGAAAGCAGAGTGCAAGTGAGCATGGGGGTGGGTATCCTGGCTCCAGGGAGCTCCTTTCAGCAGCTCTAGGCTAGAGCCATCTCCACTGAGAGGCTGTCCCGAAAAAAAAAAACCACAAAAGAAAGGCATTTCTGGCAGGGCAGAAGGGCTGAGAAGCAACCAGGACAGCTTGAAATAACTCACTTTCCTTTTCTGACCCTGGCAGGTTGTAAACAGTTTAGGATTTAAGCTATTCACAAATATGGATAAATATATTTCTGCTGTCATCTCACAGTGACAGGGTGGAATTATCCCCATTTTACACAGCCAGAGCTGAGGCACAATAAGATCAGGGTTATATGGTCCATTTAATCTGGGTGCCCATTTTGCAATGCCTTTGGCTCAGTTCCAGAGCTTAGTAAAATCTATATATAACCTGTTATATATAGTCTCACTAGCTGCAAATACAGCCCCATGTGCTTAGTTCTGCTGCAGATCACAGGAAAAAAATGCCTAGATTGGCACCCAGATAGCAAGAGAAATGCTCTCTGTGATCATGTCTGCAAAGTTTGGTTTGGGTGGAGACTTTTTTCATATGGATAGGAGCTTGTGGTATGAAGTTAGAATGCAATTGTGCATGTGCATAAGACTGCTTTTTATCCCCCTGTGGTCTATCATTCACTGGACATCTAAATGTCATTTGCACCAAATTACAGAGCTTTCTTCATTAGCCAACCTTGATTTATCTCTGGAATTGCTCTGTCACATGCATTAAATGAGTCTGGTCTCTTAAGAAAATGATACAGCTAACTGAAGGTGATATATGCAGAAGAAAGCAAGTCAAGACTGCATGAGGTATTTTTATTTTAGTGCTGTCCGGTTGTTAAAGATAGCAAAGTTACATAAGTAAGGATGAAGTACTTTTCTCAGCCCATAAGAAGAGTTGGTGTGTAAGCCATGTTCAAAAATCCCACTTCAGATTTCTTGATTTTTCACATGACCTTATATGATCTTTGCTCTTCTGAATCTGATTTTTCTTAACTGTCCTGAAGCCATGCTCTTACTGCCTTTACTCCATTTGTCATCTGTGGGTGTTCTCTTCCCATACACACTTGTCAAGGGTTAAGGCTGGGCTGGCCACTAGACGAGTGACAAGACACTCTTTATTAACCCCTCTCCCTCAAGTGTAAGGAGTAACTTTTCAAATTCTTGCAAGAGAGGAAGGTGACTTTGTTCACTGCTTTCAGTTCATTGGATCTTGCTGTGTAGTACTGTGCAGCCAGGCGAAGCAGACACTCGCAGAGCCAGCAATGAGAGAGGCTATTGATTAATGAAGGAACTTACTTGTGCTGGGGGCTGGACAGGTGGGAGTGGGTCAGCCTGCATTCACCATGTGGTGCAAGGCATGACACAACTCGGCTAAGGGACACGGAAAGAAAATGTCACAGACTGTCTCTGAACACAACTTTGGCTTTTACTGGCTTTAAATATAAGAGAGTAATTTGCAACACAATAAAACTGCACGTTTAGCGATACCTAGTAAATATATTAACCCAGATCTTGAGAGGGAGTTTGATTGTCAATAATACCAACCCTGAGTCTGTCCTTCTCTACAGAGCAGATGGGTATCACATACTGTGAACATATATTATTGTCCTTCATTATCAGAAGATGCAGAATATGAACAACGGCCAAAGTGAGCAGATACAGCACACTCTTAGTTATAACAGGCTGATGGCACCGGGCATGAGTCTGGTCCAGGGAACTGGATGACCAAGCCAAGTGTATCAAAATGCTTCATTTTCTTAAAACGTGATGGGCATTGCAAACAAAAGGAATAATCCTGGTTTTTAAACACCAAAGGATATAACTAAGCAGGTTTATTAGATAGTGCAAAGACCAGGTAAAATCCAGTATGGATGAGAAATACATGACTAGCAAGAGAGGTTTTTAAATATTAATTCATTTGTGCATGTGCGTTCGTCTGGAGAAAAGCAGGCTCAGGAGAGACCTTATCACTCTGTACAACTACCTGAAAGGAAGCTGTAGTGAGGTGGGTGTTGGTCTCTTCTCCCAAGTAACTAGCAATAGAATGAGAGAAAATGGGCTTAAGCTGCACCAGGGGATGTTTAGATTGGACATTAGGAAAAACTTCTACACTGAAAGAGTGGTGAGGCATTGGAACAGACTGCCCAGGGAGGTCACAGAGTGACCATCCCTGGAGGTGCTCCAAAAACACATCGACATGGCACTTCAGAAAACAGTTTAGTGGTCATGATAATGTTGGGCAGAAGGTTGGACTTGATGATCTTAGAGGTCTTTTCCAACCTTAATGATTCTGTGATTCTGTGCCCTTGGCCACATTTTGTTTTCATCTCTTACTTACCATTCATATCTACATCCATTTATGCCTTTAAAGCAATTGTTCCTTTTCCTACTTTCTTGTTTGTACCCAAAATCTGAATGCCTGGTTTGGATTGTTACAGAGCAGCTACTGCAAGTTTTTTCAGACCACTTTTATGCTTGATTTTTTTGACTTCACATTTTCTGTCCAGAGAATTGTTGACAGCTCTCTCTCCTAGAAATTTCCATCATTTTTCAGAAGGAGGAAAGAAGGTACTTTATGCTGTTGTGATTAATAAGTAACGTAGAATAATCTATAAGCTTTATGATAAATTATACTTAAAGGAACAAGATCACATGTTTTGAGTTTAGTCTTGTCAGGATGGCAGTCTGTTGAGATAGTCCTTTAGTGGTCAGGAAGTCACTCTTCTACACCAGACTTTTAGTGGAAAATTATTCAGCAAATGAAATAAAAGCTTCATATCACATCTCACAGATGTTAATCATTAATTATAGGACCTCAGAGATGAGTGTACATTAGAACCTTCCTGCGTGGTGGCCAGATGTGCTCCATTATCTATCTATCTATCTATCTATCTATCTATCTATCTATCTATCTATCTACCTACCTACCTATCCATCCAAAGTTAGTTATATCTGTATTTTTCATTAGTGTAATAAATACCTTAAAATGTCACTTTATTTTATCTTGCAAAACCAATCAGGCCATTTTGCCATACTGCAAAATTGTGTAACACCTTCAGATTTTTGTTAACAATTGCAGTAACAGTCTGCAGCTAATGATACGAACTTAATTTCCCCCCTCAAGCACAGCTTCTACATGATACATTTAAGCTGTGTAATTAGTGGTCTAGATAATAAATTTGTTTTTATTCAGCCTGTTTTGTTTGTTCTTGCTAATGTAACATTGGGCTTAGCAAATATAGGAACTCTGTTATTTTACCTTGTGTTTCTTAAGCTATTCATTTGTGTTGCATACCAGATGTCACATTAATTATTATCTGTAGACAGGAATTCTAGCTCTGCTCTAAGTGTAAAGCTTTTATAAAATCATTATGCATTAAACGGTCCAAACTACTGTTATGCTTCAGTATTTTAATACTTTGAAATCTCTTCATGTTGTCTTAGGAACACCTTGTAACTATGATTATGAAACTGAAAACTGTGAAATTTTCAGAATTAATCAGATCTGGAGATCAAATGCTACTTTCATTCCTACTTAGCCCAGCTCATTGAAATTGATTTTATTATGGAGCTTCAGCTTTTTCACTTTCATTTGCTCTCTGAGATAACCTGTATACAAATCTGTATACAAAAATAGTTAATTCTTGTAGATCTTCACACTTAGAACAGATTTTTTTTCTTGTAAAATTAAGCAAAATTTGGCCCACAGTCTTTAGTTAAATAGGAATGCCTTCAGCATATGGTGGTTTATACATGTATTTTCATCCCTTAAAAAGCCAAACTTTTTCAAACTCAGCCTCTCTAAGCCCTCGTAACTGATCTTTTCAATCAGTAAGAGACTTGGGACTCTTCTCGCTTCAGCTGAGGAAGAGAAAGAAGAATGGACCACGGATAGCTTTCTGGAGTATGCTTGTTATTTCACAGTTAGCTCATCTGTTCGGCTCTGCTCTTCAACAGAGCAATTAAAGCAATAAATTTCAGTGCTTTGAAGAGCAGTACATTTCAGTGTCATGATTCAGTATCTGAAGGGGGCCTACAAGAAATCTGGGGAGGGACTTTTTACAAGTGCTTGTAGTGATAGGATGAGGGGTAAGGTCTTTAAAGTGAAAAAGGGTAGATTTAGATTAGAAATCAGGAAGAAGATCTTTCCTATGAGGGTGGTGAGGCACTGAAACAGGTTGCCCAGGGAAGAAGTTGTGGATGCTCCATCACTGGATGTGCTCAAGACCAGGTTGGATGGGGCTTTGAGTAACTTGGTCTAGTGGGAGGTGTCCCTGCCCATGGCAGGGGAGTTGAAACTAGGTGATCTTTAAGGTCCCTTCCAACCCAAACAATTCTATGATTCTGTGTATTTGAGGCAAGTGTACTTAAAGAGAAAACCTAAAATTACTAACATTTGTAATCTTACTCCATTGAAGCAAAATTTGTATTCCACTTGCTCAGAAAAGACTTTAGGAGCAAGATGGCTTGGTAGGTCATTCCTCAGCGGTGGTTTTTAAGAAACCAAAGTACTGGATTTCACTGATAGCATAGCTCATTATCTAGGAACGAAATGGAAGTAGCAGCCAGCTTGCGCAATCAGTGAGTTTATGGGGGATGTCAGAAAGACAACTGTGTACATACTTTTGTAGACCTTGAAATCCGGGTAGGACACATAGTCTCAGAAAGTTCATACATGCATTTTTCACACTCAGTAAGGTCCCAAGTCAAATTATTAAAATCGGAATGTTTATTATTGTTTGGATTTTAGTGAAGAACACAGGAATAGCAGCAGGTGTGGATTATGCCTTTTCAGATGTTTGGGTTTAGGTAACTGGTAAAACTGCTGGGTGTATGTAGGATACATTCTAGTAAAAGTGATGGTCTTACAGCTAGGCAATCTTTTTTTGATAAAAGTAAGAAACATGCCAAGCATTGTTCAGAGTTCAAACTGAACTCAGCGAGCACAGAGAGATCCATGTAACTGAATGAATTTTCATTTTATCCAGACTTGTCTTTCACTGATTTTAGCTGAGATTCATAGCAAAATTAGAAATTCAAAATGCTGTACCAATTCAATATAGGTCACTTACAGTAGTTACGGACTGTCAAAAATGGAGGAACTAGAGGACCTGTTCTGAGGAGATAGCCAGTGCGGATGTTTTATTTCAATCTGTTGCTAATGGCAGGGTTCACAAGCATGTGTGTCCTTATCCAAATCAGACCAGTAATGATTTTGCTGATCACTACCATAGGGTGATATCACTGATCACCAGTTCTAGTTACAGTATAATACCATGTACTGGTGAAAAGTAGGTATGAAGAAGGAACTTTCTATTTCACTACATTTGCAGTTTTGACTGAAAAAAAACTCAACAAGGCAAAAGCAGTGTATGAGTAACAAGATCACAATTTCTGAAGCTGATCCAGAGCAGTGCTGGCATTGCAGGTGTCTAATATGGAATTGCAAATTGCTGAATAGTCTCAACCACTTCCAGCCATCATCGACCCAGACTGCAAGGCAAGGAACACAAGCACCAGCTCTAGTCATAACTACATGGCAGAGCAGTGTGATTCTTTTACTGGAAGGAGAGGTTTTTCAAGATGGTTATGAAATTATTTCATTTGTATCAAAAGCAGAATGATGCCACAGCAGACTGTCTACTGGAAATTGAAGTCAGAGTAGTGCTGGGTATGGATGAGTTAGCTCTAACAGGGTAGTTTAAGCTGATCCTGACCTTTTACTCCTTCTCCTTTCTTCCTTTACTCATTTTTCTCCTAAAGGAGAGAAATACATCATTGGTTATAACTGTTTGTTATAATTCTTGTAATTACATTAGGTCCTCAGAAGTGACTCATCATATTATGAGCACCAGCAGAATTAACTATCATGAACAGAGAAATTTTTTTAACCCAAAATATATCATTATATCTGAGTTATAAACCTTTGAAATGGAACAGTTGTCTTAAAAAGCTTACAGTCTACTAGTAGCACCTATATCTGCCTCTATAACAAGAACAAACAGCTACAGACAAAAAATACTTTTTATATTAAGTTATGTCAAACTTCTATAGTACCAATTTGAAAAAAAAAGCAAGATGTTATTAGACATTGTCTTAAAGTTTGTCAGTTGAAAAGATGAAACACCATGAATGCAAAGGTTCCTAATCTGGAAAAAAGAAGTTTGTGAAATGAAAACCAAATGTATCATGTGCAGTCACAATATCTGAAAGAGTTTGAATGCCTATATGTGTACGTATATACATGTATGAGCATATACTGCCTGCGCTTAAATAACTCACACATACAGAAGATGCTATAGTACTTCAAATTTTCTTCCTTTTTCGTATATAAAACTAACTGCAAATTATTTCTTTTTGTTCTTCTCACAGCTGAATTTTTATTCCTCTTGTGGGGTGTTTATCTCTGCTATGCAGTGCGGACAGTCCCATCAGCATTTCATGAGCCACGGTATATGGCTGTTGCAGTTCACAATGAGCTCATTATCTCTGCTATATTCCATACAATTAGGCAAGTGATCTGTAGATCTAGTAATTAACTGTTTATCTTTGAGGTTTAATATATGTTACTTAAAATGGATGAATGGGATAGGATGCATAATGGGAGGTCTCATAAGTATTTAATTCTGCAACTTAAGTGATTACTAAACTTAAAACTGTTCCCATAGGATTCAAGAATATGTAGGATCAACTTGTTAATGGTATAATTAGGGTCTTTTTCAGTATAGCTCACTGATACATTCTTGGATCAAAGTTCAGTATACATGATAAATTAGATATAGCAAAACTACTCTGTCTTCAGTCATCTACATACTGCTCACTGGTTTGTATCCCTAGAAAAACAGCAGGTAAGAATGTGGGTTTATGTGAACTTCTCTTGATGTGTAACAAATTGACAAGGTGCAGCTGTACGTTAAGATAATTGCACTGGTTTGTGTATGAAGCATAGTGTTCTATATGCTGACATGAAAAACTGTTATGCATATGATGCTGTAATAGTAATATAAAGCACGTTTCTTATAAAGTTAAAAATTAGCTCTACATAGTTGTAAATTGTAAGAATAGCAACAAATAAATAGGAGTCTTTGCCAAAGCTCCATTAAAATTACTATATATGCCTTTCCTGCAGAGTACCCTGTAAAAATGAATTGGTCCTAGAAAATTCATTATAGAAGGATAGCGTGAATTTCATCTCATGCTGTTAAGAGTTTCTTATGACATTCTCGCATCTCCCTTTGCCTCCTGACAGACCTTATCTACTGAGATACTTATTTTTTTTCTCCATTGACAGTCTTCATATGCTCTTCTCTGTTCCTTGATCTGTCTTGGAACTCAGATTTTCTGAGTAAACATCAGCAAAGTGAACCTTTTATCTCCATTCCTTCCAGGCGCTCTTTTCCCTTATCATTGTTCTAAAGTTCAATGCACTTTTCAGGCTTGCAACTCTTTGTTTCCCTCACCTTTTCCTAACCCCGTATCTCAACAGCCACATACTCAAAATCTTTTTTTACTCCCTAAAACAAACAGCTGCAAAAATAATGTTTTAAATAGGCATTTGATGGAAGCATTTTTCTTTTATTTTCTGATAGATATAAAATTCAGTTGCAGTACTTTTGACCTGATTACAGCCAATATGCCAGCTTCTCAGTCAAAATTTTCCCCCGTTAATTAATGTTCCTAAGCCATATTTTGGGTCATGTTAGAAGACACAGTTCAATGCGTAAGGAGGGCTATTATGTGGGCTGCAAGTTTCTTTTAACAATAGAACAGGATGAAAGTAATCTTGGATTAAAGAGAGGGAAAATGTGGCATTTTAATATATGCCACATGAAGGAGATGCAGAAAGATTAGGTCTTTCAGTTTATCCTACTGAGGATCGTGTTCCTTCAGCCTAAGGGCTGCTGATTTTGGTTTTCCTTCTTTTTAAAAAAATGTACATTTTGTATTGATTCTTTGCCCTGTGTCTGATACTTGTTGGTTTGTTGAAGAAATAACATGTCCTGCTTATGGATAGGAATGAACAAAATGCCCTAGAAGTATATGTTCCGTCCTGAGATTATGTCCATTACAAAAGTCTTAATCCAGTCTCTTTGAAATTCACATTTCCTTATTTTTCCTTTCTTTTTTTTTTTTGCTTCTGTCTTGCCTACCAAGTTCTGGATGTAACAGAAAGAGCAGAAATGTAAGACTCAGATTTATATGACATATCTGAGTTGTCATGAAGTTGAAAGCACTGGAGCCTTGAAGGACACCTTCTATCACCAGGCAGCCATCCAGTCTGAAAATTCCCGAAGCTCATATAAGATTGATGTGAGCACTGAATAAAGCCTTGAACTGTTTGCATTTTGTTTTCCTTTAAAAGTATTATTCCCATTTCAGAAACAGAAGTTTCTTTATTCCATTCAGATTCACATAGCTTTAAATTCCTGCATTAGTCTTTCTCTTGTATTACTGAGAAAAGAAAAATTATATTGAACAAATCTCATTCAAATAGAAACCCCATCTCTGCTAGGTCTGGATGGCTACTACAAACGCTTTTTGGCTTTTAAGGGTGGAGCGTGGATACCTTAATCAGTCAATTCACAATTAATACAAACAAAAAACCTTCACCGAATTTGAAGGTTGGGGTTGCTAAGGGTTAGCCATATCCAGTGGGCATCAGGCCCTGGGAGCTTTCTCCCGTCTCTCTCTGATGGATGTGGCTGATGCTGTTTCCATTTGCAGGCCTAGCGAGACTGAGCACATGCACTGCAGTCACAACACGTTCTGGCCACGTGGTCCAGTGCAGGTCCGACACAAACAGCTTAGCCCTGTTCTTCCTCTGCCAGCTGATCATCTTCCTCAGTGAAATGTGCACCCTGAGTACATTCACAAGTGCACTACTTTCACACATCCTTCAAATAGGAGCACAGTTCTTAAACCATCTTTGGGTTTGGGGCCCCAGATCCAGTCATGGGCTGAGACCTTGGGTCTTCCCAGAAGCGGGTCTCCCACATGCTGACTAATACAGCATGAAGTTTGCTCATGAATTGTACATAGACACATGCACAGCGTAGAGAGTGAGATCACACAGGCAGTGGGAGAATAACTTAATAAGAAGATAGATCACCTGCAGTGATCAGGTACAGGGCTCAATCAGTGACAACTTGCTTACATGTCACTAGCCACTTTAATCCTCCCTTCTTTCCATGTCTGTTCTTCCCCTATCCAACTTGGCCTCTCTCTGTCTCTGTCCTTGGCTTCTCCCACATAAGCAACCCACCCCTCATTGCTTTTTTCCCATTGGTCCCAGTTTTGCTACATCTGTACTTAACATTGGTATTTCTGACAGCATTAGCTAGATAATCACAGCCTTATGTGCTGTTACTGACATGGTTACATTGGTACCGCTGACCTTGCAAGTTCTACTCCCCCAAAGACCCCTAACGCTCCCTTCAGTTCCCTGTGAGGTGTGGCCATCTTTCGAATGAGTCCCTGTTAACCACCTCTGAAATCCTGCCATCCCTCACGGCACTGTCTGGAACTTTTGTTCACTTCTCACTCTATTATTTGTTATATCCAGCAGTTTCTCATGTCATCTTCAATAGTTCTCATGTTGTGTTCAGGCAGCTACACCTCAGGCCTGAGCCTCATATCCCTGCACACCTCAACAGCCACACCTTTGTAAGAAATAATATTTTATTGTATTCATGAAACATTTCATTTGCAAAGTATTAAACAAGAAACGATGACTGTATTGTTATGGCCAGTGTTTCATGCCAGACTATTTCTGTTAACAAAAGCTTCTGCAAAATGTGCATTTGTGGACTTGGATAAGTTGCAAATGTCATTTATATCTGATGATTTTTGTAAACCTCCAAATTACAAGCCAGTGGTAAATCCCTTCATCCATTGCGCTGCCTGCCATTTCTGTCATTGGGAGCTCGCTGAAGCAGATAAGTCAAGCGTGCTCCAGCCACCTTTAACTGCAGTCCTTGTTCTACCACTCTTTTAGCAGGCTCAGCAAGGAGTTGATTCATTTGGGAGGTTCAGCCATTCATTCCCCAGCATTCACAAGGCTCTTGGGCCCTGCAGTATTGAGCTGGGCAGTCCTGCAATCAAGACCATTTCTCTGCTCCCCACCAAAATGCATTTCAGTTCAGTTCTCCTTTCGCTGGCTTGTCAGCCTCACTCTGTAGCTGAAATCTATGGGCATCCTGTATTTTTGAAGTGCATTGCAATTTATCGTAGTACCTGAGCTTACTCAACCTTGATGTATGTAAACTGCCATAACTCAGTTCAGGCCAAAGAAGCTGTGACAATGTAAACTTCCAAAAGATCCAGCTGAAGAGCGTGAGAATGATGGAATAAGCAATATCCTTTAGGTCTATCATTTCTTTTTATATTTTGTTTTGGATTGTTTTGTCGGTTGTTTTTTTTCTGAGTTGTTTTGGAATTGTGGTGTATAAGTAAAGCATGTGTGTCTAATTTTTAGTCTGAAAGCAGTACAGAACAAAACTGGTTGTGTTTGTCCTTTCAATGAAAATCCTAAGGAATATTAAGAATGATAAATCTAATACACTGGAGAAATGGCAGTGAATTGCAACCCTGAATTCTATTTTCAGATTCATTCTTGCTTCAAGACTTCAGTCTGACTGGATGCTGATGCTGTTCTTTGCACACACACACTTGACTGTGACAGTCACTGTTGGGCTACTTCTGATCCCTAAGGTATTTGAGTCTCCTCTCTCATTTCTTTTGCCAAAACTGAGGAAGATAAACACTGCTATGCAGAAGCAATGTTGTATAAAATTAGCAAGCAACTGACAGAAAAAGATGATGTAAAATTTGGCTATGTTACCTAAAGAGATTGGGGGGTTTTTATTTTAAAAACTCTTACACATTTTCAAAGATTCTTTTTTTCAGCTTTCAAAATTCCAGAGGTTTAAAGTACTTAAAATTTCCATGTGATTAATACAAGAAGGAAAGAATCCTGCCCAATGATGCTTATTTCAGGTATGTGGCTGACTGTGCTGCTGCCAGAGTTAGCCAAGATTGGACAAAGAGTTTAGGTGTGGGCATAGAAAGGCTAGGATGGACTGCTAAATAAAACTGGAATGAAGAGCCTGAACTAGCCATGAGATAGAGATTTAAATTGGGCAGTTTTTACAGGCTGAAAAAGGAGAGCCTTTGGCAAGTCAGGGCATGGGATGGACAGGTGCTATATAGCGAGACAGACATGGCCCATGATATGGAGCCAGGAATGGTGCTGGATAAGAAGATGAGCGGGGGGGGAGGACACAAGAAGATGGAGGACAACAGGAGACAGGGAAGAGGAGAGACAGAGCTCTGAGCACTGCAGCACACCTCCCGTCCGGCTCTGGAAGCAAAGCAACAATATGTCAGTCTCACCAGGAGCAGGAGAACTGCAGGCAGCTCCACCTGTCTCCAGCACCAGTCCACCAGATTTGACTGGAGCTTTCTTCTTAGACAGTACCCCAGCAAAGTGAACGATTTTATAATGGCTTTTGAAATGACCATTAATATTAAGAAGTCGAGAGTCAAAGAGAACAGTAAAGGTGAAAACTACGTATGAAGGAAGGACATTAAGCAGTTCAAGTTGATACAACTTTCAGGTTAATGAAGCTGCTGTTCCTGTCTTTTGCCTGTGTGTCAGAACAGGGTGTGCTGATACCTGTCAGATATACACACATTAAACAGTCGTAACAAGGGGACACATTGACGCAGCCTTAATACTGAATAACCTTGTTTTATTTTAAATTACTTTTCTGGCTTTTAGCAACAATCTTACTGTTTTCTGTTTTATATTCATATACTTTATCACACATCTTCAGAGATGTCTTTCCAGACTAACCTAGAAAATTTGTTGACCTTTCTGAAGCTGACTCAAAACTACTCATCGACATTTCAATTTTTACCTTATTATCTTTGTAAGACTACACAGACTTTTCTTCCAGCACAATACAGAATTCAGGGAATTGAGAGAAGATTCACAAGGTTTAGTTCCATTCATAAAGTTTTGAGGCCAGGTAACTGTGTGGATGATAGTAACTACAGAAGAGTGAATCAATCTGAATAAATAGGTGAAAACATCTCTCCAACTCTTGATCTGAGCACCTGCTGAAACTTAGAAGAGAGACATTAACTCGTCTGCTTTTTATTTGTTTCCTTCCTATTTTTCCTCTCTTTTTTTGCCACCTTAACTCTCCCTTTTCAAGGTTAGGATGTGAGCAATGTGAGAATTGCTTTCTACAGGATTATTCAACAGCATGGAACACAAAACACAGTCTTGTGGTTTTAGCAGCCTGAATGGAAATACTGGCTGACAGTCTATTTCCATACTAGCTTAATTTAAATGTAATTGAAAGGCGTTTCAAATAAGCATAAAAATAAGTGGAGGGTTTTTTCCTTATGCAAATCTCTAAAGTTTATCGAGTTAAGCCATCATCAGTAAGATTTCGTTCCATACAATACTCATATTCTATAGGACACTACTTACTCCAGTGATGCCTATAGGTAGTATTCTGAGTTCAGAAAATCACATAAAACTTACAGAAGAATTATAGTGCCGTAAAAACTGTTGATGTAAACTCTCACAGTGATATTGAAGTACATCTTTGCACTGATGGTGATATCTTTTTTGTGAATACTTATTGCAGTTTTCACATTCAAGCAATAACCCAAGAGATGATATAGCTACAGAGGCTTATGAAGATGAGCTTGATATGGGTCGATCTGGATCCTATCTGAACAGCAGTATCAATTCAGCATGGAGCGAACATAGTTTGGATCCTGAAGATATTCGGGTATATATAACTCATTTAAATAGCATTTATTTTCAAGAACAGCACTTCTTCCTACTAGTAAACTCTGAACTGCATCCATTTGACTTTTTTTGCAGATACTAGCTGAAACAGGAGAGCTTAGGTCTCTCAGTGATTGTGGTATCAGGTCATGTCAAATCTCATGGAAAATATTCACTAGTGTGAAGAGAAGCTGCATTACTAGTTGTAGTAAAAGACATACTGGAGGCTAAAGAGGAGGAATCATCAACAGCAAGACCTGTTTACCAGTTTACATAGGCTCTTTGAATTATCTTGAAGTGCAAATAGGATTTGGTGTCAGTGTGATTAGGCATTTGCATATAACATACACATAACTATACACAATTATGTAACATAAAATTTTAAAAACACACAATTAACGGAAAAAAACTACTTTATTCCTATCTTACATGGTAAAAGGGCTTATGCTCACAGAATAAAGAATAGCTATAGACTTCATCAGGAAAGCATACACCACAGCATTGTGAAATCTGAAACACACAGCATGAATGTATAGGAGTTGTGCACACTGTATGATGGTAACGTGTTTGTGCACAATGCATATTGTGAATTAGAAAAGACAGTGAATTGAGTTTAATGCCATTTTTAGAGCAATGGGCAGGCTGCTTGTTTGACTGGATTCACTCTGTGCATACTAGTTTTGCCATTCACTTTGCTTTGCAGGATGAGTTGAAGAAACTATATGCCCAACTTGAAATCTATAAAAGGAAAAAGATGATTGCTAATAACCCACATCTCCAGAAAAAAAGGTGCTCTAAAAAGGGCTTGGGGCGCTCAATAATGCGACGTATTACAGAAATCCCTGAAACGGTCACCAGGCAGTGCTCCAGGGACGAGAAGGACCTCATGGAGCACAGTGCTGTGAAGAACACGGGAACACTGAAGAAAAATCCACAGGATTCCATGAGTTCTGTGAAGCCAAAAGAAGAGACTTTGAAAAACAGAGTCTTTTCCTTAAAGAAGTCCCACAGCACTTATGATCATGTTAGGGATCAAACAGAAGAACCAAATAGCTTAACTACGGAAAGCACAGAAGTTATAGCTGCTGACAACTCGCTTCTAGACTCCTTGAATGGTAACAAACTGACCAAAAACACTCCTGAAAAGGTTGAAGCGGTCTCCACTGAATCAGTCCCTTTGGTGTGCAAATCACTAAGTGCACATAACTTAAGTGCCGATAAGAAGCCTCTGCATCCAAGAACATCTGTGTTACAAAAATCCCTCAGTGTTATTGCTAGTGCCAAGGAAAAGACTCTGGGACTAACAGGTAAAACACAAAGTCTAGAAGAAAGCACTAAAACTCATAAATCTCAGCAGAAGGGTAAGGAGGCTAGCAAAAAGCACTCAGCCTCCGATAAAGGGGAGCATAAGGATTCCCACCGGAAGAACTCTACCCAGTCTGAGGAAACAAAGAAAAACCATAAATCTGGAATTATGAAACAGCAAAGGGTTATTCAAACACCTGCAAATCCAGACACAGGCACAGGTAAGTCTCTGCACAAGGACAATTTCGACATAGGAGAAGTTTGTCCTTGGGAGATATATGACCAAACTCCTGGTCCTGTGCCTTCTGACTCTAAAGTTCAAAAACATGTGTCTATTGCTTCCTCAGAGCCAGAGAAAAACCACCCTTCCCAGCCAAAGGGGAAGACTCATCAAAAGCTGAAGACAGCTGAGGAGTATCAGCAGTCAAATCAAAAGAATTCAGAGAAGGTGGAAGCAGCCACTCGGGAGACACAAGAGCATCTGGTCTTTGAAAATGAGAAAAAACAGCCAAATTCCAAGTCTCAGGTCTCCCCTGGGCTGAAGTGTGAGAATGTTAATAGCTATACACCTAATACCTGTGCTGGGGAGCGGGAGGAGCTACCCCAGAAAGCAGCAGAAAAGGAAAAGCTCAATAAATTGGCAGAACAGAAAAAAAATGCCTCTTCCGAGGGAAACGTCCTTTCATCTGACTCCCGTAAGCCAAGTAGTTACTTACAGCAACCTTTAGCTTCTCGAGCTGAAGTCTGCCCTTGGGAGTATGATACACCAGATTTACCAAATGCAGAAAGAAGTGTAGCTTTATCGAACACCTCTGCTATAAGTGCAAATAAAACAGCAACACCTCGAAAATAAGAGGCTTTTGAACTGAGGAGAGTAGCAACATTGAGAAGAAAGACAACAGGAAAGACAGAGGGGACTTAGGCCAAAAGGATCTGAAAATTCCTAAGGAGCATCACTTAAATCAAGGGAATCAGCACTACAATTAAGTAGGAGTTAAGCAAAGTAAATTATCATTAATGTTGTTATTATTTATTTGTTGAGTGCCAACAATGTGATTAGCAGTGCCCAGAATATGGTCTCTGCTCAAGGATTTTACTGTGTCAATGAACGAAACCTGCCTTTGTGAAATTAATTCTCTTTTAAAAGAAAAAAAAATGGTGGTAACAAACGCACAGTGTAGATCTTAACTGAATTACTTCTGAATGCCACAACTGGCTTTAACTTGCCCTTGGGGACTTTAAAGATCCAGCAGAGTAGGGCACAGAAAATGTCCTGATGGCAAAAGGGGTATCAATGAGCAGCTTATTAAAATGACGACTCTTCACTTTATGTATTTAATCTAGATAGCACTGCTAACTCAATGCATCCCCAAAATACATTTTCTATAATGATTGCTCTCATTTTCTTATGACTGTGTGTTTAAGTACATTGTTGTGTCTCATATTAAAGCATTCCAGATTGTATAATTTTTGCAAATAACTTTGATATTATGTGACACAACAACACATTTATGCAATCTGCAGATAACTTTCTTCTAATCGCAACTTTATCCATGCTGTAGACTTTTGTTTCTATATAGAATTGCAGTAATCTTTCACTGGCTATGGAAGCTGTAATTCATATTGGGAAATTCCTTTGGGCTTTGGAGATTTTTTTTTTCCTTTCCTGTGATTTATATAGTGATTTTTTGTTTGTTTGTTTACTCTCTGTTATTTAAATTTATAGTTTGATACTGTATTATTCAGGGGTTTTATACGCGGTAAATTACTCGTTATGCATTTCCCTGTTAACGCTCATAGACTTTGTTAATAGTGGAAACTCAAGTCGTCTTAGCTGCATATTCTGGTAAGTCTTAGGACAACTTATCTGTTGTTTGTTACTGATTGGAAAATACCATCTAACAAACCAGAATTCTTACTTTAAACATCGATGGTGATGATCTGGTTCAGTATTTCATGCTGACAACATCCTGCTAAATAAGACAAGCAAGAATGACAATGAATATACCCCAGAACTGACCACCTATTTTACTAAAACCTGACAACTCTGGAAAATATATTAGCTAGTTCATATAGAACAACGGTGTACTGTTTATCCCTGTTGGCAAACCTCAAAATATCAGCCTTCTGTGTGAGGAGAGAGATCCAGAATATTACTCTTCCCCCATATATGCAATTGTAAGAGACAGTGGGAATGGAAATGATGGTATCTCTCTCCCACTCTACAAAATGCTTTGATTTTATTTATTTATTTATTTATACATACATTTACAGTCAAAGCTAAGTGTTTAATACAGTGCTAATTTTCAGTAATAGCTATACTTCGTATCATGCATATGAGCTTAATTCATAGATGGCCCATTCACAGCTATGAGTATTACTGATGGTTCACCATCAGGGCCTGAGGACATACTGTATAAAGATTCTGAGGTGTATCACTAATACTAATAAAGCCTCAGCTGTCTAAATGCAGTACCAGTAAAGCGCTCTTCACTAGAACTGGCTATACATACAGTACTCCAAAACTAAGACAGCTCAGTCCTAAAGAACTCGTGCAATTTGAGAGAAGTGATGGGATTCAGTGAAGGAACATGAACTGAAGTTGTTTGAAGAGAGTGTGTTGTTTTATATATAATATATATAAAATAGATATTTATATATGTTTAATATATATATAAAATGTCGTATCTAATACACACATGCACATACACGTATGTAGTATAAACTGATTTTGTGGCATCATAGAAAAAGTGGCTTAAGATAAAATGCAATGAGCAGAGAGACTTAGACAAGCTGGGCATGAGGAGGACTTTTTTTTGTCCTTTAGAAAGGACAGGAGTCTATGGGCATTTCTACACTGACAGATCAAGGTGGATCTGATCTTCCTACTGCCTCTGCTAAGCCCAAACCTGGAACGTGCCGACACCTGAGACAGCTGGGTACAGGTCGGCTCAGGGCTCATTGCTGTCTGCACACATTGGCCTCACTCATAAATTCTGCTCGTCAGCTCCAGACTAAAGTGGCTGAACTGCCCAGACAACCTGATTAGCCTAGATGGTGCTCAATTCAACCATGGAGACATGCTGACTTAGGTCTTTGCTGCCCTGGGCTTCTCTTGCTCCCACCCCTCTTTTGTAGGGATTAGGTATGGCCTAGGAGGTCTTGTCTCTGGCTTCAACTCACATTTTCTGGCTGGGACTCTTGCAACCCAGAATCCTTGTTCACCTGTGAAAGAGAGTCTGGCCTCTGAGTCAGGGTGCTTTGGACATCTGTTCACCCACTTTGCACACACAGTGCCAGTGGCATCCTACGTGCAGCTCAAATCCAACTCTCTGCCTAGTGTGGAAAATAGCTGAGGTTAGACTCAGTGCGCACAGATTCTTCCTTCCCAGACACTCGTAGGATTTGTCAGTAACTTTTCCGTTAACTTCAGTAGAGTTTGATCAGCTCTTCAAAGAGAAAGTGACCCTAAATTTCCCTGCATGGAAAGAAGTCCATCATGGGGACACAGCTTTCTCAGTGTCCTCCAGAAGCACACTGACCCTGTGTGCAGAGAGATACACAACTTTAAACTTGCTGAGTGTCTCTCCTACCCCTGAAAGGGAGGTTCTGCAGCCCATCTTAGCAGTGGTTTGTGTGAATGGGGTGAGAGGACAGCTTATGGCAGGTTGCCCTTACTCACTAATGGGAGTCAGCACTTTTTTGGAGCCAGGTGCTGAGGTTAGAAGTTGTCATCCATAGAGGAGCCATGGAAGGAGATGTCTGTACATTCTCACTGCCTCTTGGAGACCGATGGTCACAAGGAGCAGGCACCAGCCCTGGCGCCCTTCCTTCTTTACCTGTGGGCCAAGTGAGGACACTGCCCCTGCCCTGTTCTGCAGCAGCCTTGTCAGGGTGTAATGTGCACCAAGGGCTAGGGCATCCACATCAGCAAAGTGTCCACACAGTACCACTGCCCCTTGCATCACTGGCAGGATCAAGCCCTTCATGCATGACTGTATTTGTTCTGTCACTGTCAATCTACAATTCCTTGCTCATTTTGTTTTCCCTTTTTTTCTTTTTTAAAAGCTAAGTTCATTAGAAACACAGAAACAAAGCCCATTCCATGGTTGGTGTAAAACAGCCCCGCTGCACAGCAAGCAAAAGAATGATGGCTGATTTACCAGGGAAGGCACTGGCTCGTAGATCCTTGTTTGGGTTTTCTTTCATCCTCACCCTTTCCCTCACTTCTTACAAAATGTCTGTTCTGGTTCTTTAGGCTTGTTGTAGTCACATCTCCTAAGACTGATACAATTGGAGAACTTTATCGTAGAAAGCTAAGAAGCTTTCCCCAGTTTATTTAGCAACTGATATTTGGGCTACAGATTCCATTGGATCTTAAAATTATTTCGCACTTGAGAAAACGAGGGGCCAAACTTCACTCAACTATTCTATTTTATTTCACTATGATGCTGCTGGAAACATGCTTATTGAAGACATACTAAGTTAGACATAAATAATGTTCTGTATTTCATAGATTTTTCTCCACCAGCATATATTGGCTAGACTGCTTAGTTGTCTTTTACTGGAGTTCCATTGTCATTATTCAGCCAAGAGAAGTGCAACTCTAGAATTAAGATGTTTTCTAGCAGATCTGTTAAGAGAAAAGATGATAAACACTAAGGTCACAAACATTTGCTAGGTTGTCCTTCTAAATGCATGTGCAAGCTGCATTTCTCCTTTATTTCTAAGACATGGTTTATAAATAATTAGATTCATACCAATCTTATTAGACTTGTATAATTTATGCAAGATTATACGCTTTAAAATATAAATCAGTACACACCTATCATCAGCTTTGGTGGCATCATAGACCTGAAACCGGACAATACTTTTATATTTGCTCTCCTTAGGCTTTTGCATGCATGTAACAACAGGCAGGCCTGAGAAAACACTGCCTTTTGACTTTTAACATTTTAGCTACTCCAAGCTGTAGAGTATATAAAGCTGTAAGTCTCTTCACTTTATAATGTGGTTCTTATAACAATGTTATCTGGCAACCAACAGCATCCACCATGAAATACTTGATAGATTTATGTTGTAATGTGTTGCAGCATGTAAATAATGTAACTTCTCTGCAATAAAAGCACATTTATATGAAATCTGTCTGCAGGCTTTTGTGTTGTGATTTTCTGAAGTCATTACCGATTCAAACTAAACAAGTTTCTCGTCAGACTTGTAAAATAACTAACAATGACTTTTATGGCTTATATGAGCTCATCACATCATTAGCATTTTCCAGATTTTCCTCACAGTTTCCTGACATTGATGTTTACACTAGGTGTGTACTGTGTTCAGGATTTCACGTTAAGGAAATAGCTCTCTTTTCTCAGTGAGATCAAAATTGTAGGGTCCATGCTATATTCTCATGAATGTAATGGCAAATAGAATGTTGGAAAATGTTAGGAAATAAATAGATACCTTTTTATGATGTCATTGTAAAAATCTTACAGCTCATCTGTACTGTATGTGTGCATGCCTGGATTCCTCATCTAAAACATATGTCTAAAAGGTATAGAAAAGATACAAAGAGTGGTAGCAAAGATGATCTGAGACAGAGAATGGCTGCTGGGTAAGAGGTGACTAAATGAACTGCAACTCCTTTAGCCTGGGAGAGAGATGACAGAGAGGGATGATACCTATTTAAAATTACAAACGGTCCAGAGGTAATTAGGAAACCAGTATTTGCTGGGTTTTGTCATGTGGGGATACAGAACACCCAGGGCAGCTGTCATGCAGCAGTTGAAAACAAATGAAGTTTTCTTCTACATATGGCCTTAATGAATTGCCCTGCTCATTTTCAGAGTGCTGTGGATATCGAGTTCAAAAAGCATTGAAAAGGTCATGGAAGAGAAATCCATCAAGATCCCTGAACATGGTGGATACAAGATTCCTAAATCCCTAAGCTGTAGATGGCTGATGAGTGGGAGAATTGTCTTTGCATAATCACCTAGTTTTCATTCCGTAATCACCCGCTGCTGAATACAGTGCCAGATGAGCATTTCACCCAGCACAACCTTTGAACATTCTTAGGTCTGTATAAATACAGATAGTTAGGCTCAATTAGTTTCTTTTCTGTTGTCATGCCTGGTTTCTTAATGACCTGTTATTGCTGTAGGAGTTCTGGTAGGTTCTTGCACAGGCCAATATATATATATTCACTTGTCCCTTTCTCAGTGCCTCCTGGGTTGCAACACCGCCATTTGAGTAACCAGTCTGAGTCATGGTATCAGGCGTAACGGGGACATGAGTGGGAGACAAAGGGAAGGGAATTACTAACATTCAGTAAATGAGCTGTGTACAAGTCCCTCGCAAGCAAGAAGTCCAGGTATCAGGAAAGTGAGGTCTGGAGATTTTCCTCTGAACCACTTCATGGGGCTCAGCTCAGACCTAGGGCAGCTTTGTTCTAGGCACAGGGTGACAAAACTAATAGTGGCCTTCTGAGCTACAATTCTGACAATTTCATAGTTTTTAAGATGTGAGGGAATGATTTCCAAAGTTTTCTGGCTTTGGAAATCATACACAGCTGTATTTTCCATTTTCATTTTGCTTCTCCTATTATAAAATACGTTTCATTTGAGAGGAAACTGTGACTGGGCCTGCCCAGCCATGAAAAGCTGGGCTGGGATGGGTGGGGGATCGTCCCACCAGCAGCCTGCTGGCACTTATGGGGATGGTATCGAGAAGACAGTCAGGCTCTTCACAGTGGTGCATGGTGGGAGGAAGAGAGACAAAAGATTTAAATTCAAACAAGAGGCGCAGATGGAATATTCAGAAAGTGTTTTCACCATGAAAACAGCGGAGCAGGTTACTTAGAGGTTGCTGCAGTTCCCATCCTTGGGAGCTTTTCATGCACCAACTGTAGAAAGCCCTGATATTGTAGCTGCCCTTAATCAGAGCATCACGTTGGACTGGAGACCTACTGAGGTCCTACCTGAATTATCCTATCTTCCTGTGAACAGTGTTCACTGCTAGAACATGTTCTTGATATCCTCCTTTTGAAAGCCTGCAAATGGGTATGCCAGGCAACTCCTGCCTAAACTGTACAGGACACATAGTCATTTATACAACATGTAACTGTGGGCTAGCCCTCTTAACAAACACCAGCTGCTGTAATGGGAGAGGTATTTTGCTTTTCTTCTGATCCCCACAGCCCAGAGCGATCATGGTGACAAAGTGAAGCAGAAAATTTTGTTGAGAGCTGGTTGGGTAGGACAGTTGTAGCTGCCTGTGTTGAGTGAGTGCTTGACCTGGTGCACAGTTGAAAGAGTATCTTCTGCAAAAAGAAGCCCCAGCTCCCCCCCAAAAAGGATAATGTTTTTCTCTAACACTTAAAAGGATTTCTTTTAAGAAAATACTGGATTCTGAAGGAACCATTAAAGAAATTCAGAAATTCAGGGGGGGTTGTGAGAGCAGTTCATCAAAATGGCAGTGGATTTGGTTCGGGGTTATAGGGCTGCTTGCCTGCCTGCAGAGAAGTTATTTCAAGCTGAACACTTTTTTTGTTCCTTAATAAAATGGTATTTCTGACAGGTCGGAGCGAACTTTTTACAGTTCTAAAGGAGTTCTTTTCATCAACTCGGAAATTAGCTTTAGCAGTGCTAGAAATTTAGTAAGATATTGATTGTTTCACTTGGTTTGGCAGGCTGCCATCATGTTGCAATATTCATTCTTCAGGTTCTTTAATACTTGGAAAATTGAACATTATCTCTCCGTTCTTGCAGGTGATTTTTCTTTTTTTCTTTTTTTTTCATTTATTTATGAGTTAGCTTTTTTAGCCGCTGAAAGTGTACAAACAAATCAAATACTCAACATTTTACCATAAATCACTGGATTTCAGATTTCTGGATATATGAGTTGGGTCCAGTTTTTCATTGTGTCAAAGCATGGAAAAACATTACACTGTATCCAGAATAGCCATATATTTTTGAAATGTGCATTTATGATCTTCTGTATAATATATTTATATATTTTATATGCAAGTGTACAGAATCATTGTTACATCTTCGTAGCTGCAGAAGGCGAGGTTTTCTAATAGGGGGGTAGCAGCCTTTGGAAGCAATTAAAAGAGAATGTTGCTAGGCCTGCTCAGTGGAAGTCTTCTAATGAAATTCAAACCACTGTGTGTCTTTCAGGTCTACCATGATAAAATGTGTGCTAAATTAGGGCTTGCCTGCATGTTTGCTTCTTGGTTGTTTGGGAGATGTTCTGAGGCAGAGAAAATGCAGATGCTTCTCCAGTCCAACCACAGCATGGGCTGTCATGCCCACTTGAGTGACCTCTTTCCTGCTTTTTGTTGTCCTGCTGTGCTGCTACTTCATGATGGGGAATCATGGAGTAAACTTTAAAACGTGTATTTGGTTGATCTGCTTGGCAAAGACCCGTGATGGTGGCTTTCTGCCTTACCTTTTCCCCAGAAGCTGCACAAAAGTTGACAAGCACAGTGGTGATGAGCTGGGTTTGAGTATTGCAGGGTTGCCAGAGCAGGACAGAGTAAGTCTTTTGGAGGCTTCCTGGATCTGTTTGGAGCTGAACACTATTAGCTGTACTGCTTGACAGATGATGTTGACAGGGAGTTTAGACTGGTTGCAATACTACAGATGAAAAACAAGTTGATTTGACATACTTTGGTGCTAAAAATAGTATCATATAATGATGTCTTTGTTCCATGATGATTTTTTTGAAGCTGCAGGGTGGCAGGAACCATGTGGTTCCAGTCATCTTGAAGACTTCACTGAGGGAGAATCACAGCAGCACTGCAGAAGACACCTGTCCAGCTCTGTTCACACATCACATTTTATGAGGTACTTGGCAAATGCAAATGATTTGTGTAAGCTGGCAAAATTGGCGAGGGCTCCTCTGTAGGCAGCATATTTCAATTTAATTGTAATGCTTTTGTTTTATAGTATTTCAGTTTCTCTGTGTTGACATCAGTTTTGTTATCTCTGTGATGATTTTTTTTTTTATTGCTTTGCAGGAACATGCTACAGAACTTTGATTTGCATCTCAGATGCTGCATTGCAAGGCCGGCATTATCCTCACAAAATTGTGTTCGAAGTCAGAAGGCAATAGTTTCACAATTCATGGAATTTTCCATCAGAAATAGTTACCTATTTTAAAATACAACTTTGACAATTTGTATTCTGATTAGTTAAATATTCTGGTTTACTTGCCAACAAAATTGCAGTAAGAACTACTAGCAGAATGCTACATTCGTTACTTTCTAAGTGTTATTTAGATGTATTTTTACTTCTAGGACTTAAGAGAAATTATAGATTGCAGTTGTGCACTGCATGACCTGTCCATTCAACCATTTGTTGCCTACATTAAACTGGAATTGCAAAATCATTGAACAAAAAGGCAGTGCCTAGGTAGGGTTTGGGTTTTCTGGGTTTGCCATCTTGTCAGTCTGTGACAACCATTTTTACACACAGGCTAAACTACCTCCTAAACCACTTGCTTTGGTGTTTTATGCATTACCTTGTAAATTTAGATACTACTTTTAGTTCCTTGGGAACAAGATTATAATTCAATATAATAGACTAGCAGACAATAATAGAAACTCAATGAGATAAAACTGTGTTTTCTTTTTCTTTGTTAAACATATGATAGTGAAAACATGAAAACCCTGGCATTTCTGTGGAAGAAAACAAAACAGTGAGGATTTTGTTCATTAATTTCTCATTATTTGTGTTTGAAGTCAGAAGATCACTTTTAGTATTAAGGAGCTTAGAGAAAACTTTATTCCATTTCTTACTGATCAAATACTGCCCTGTAGATTCTATTTAAAATACTTGTGATTTCAGCTGAAGCAAGTATGTATCTTGTAGTTCTTTCCCCAAACTCAATTTTTATTAGGGATGCACCTGATCCAGTGGGGATGGAGTTCAATAGAGGGTGCAGAAACTACATCTCCATATATTAAAAGTCCATGCCTGCATTGACTGTGTTTATATTAAGACACAATTTTATGCTGTTCCTGCTTTTACCTCACAGTAGATTGCCTTTCTGTGGAAGTATATTATTTGGATATTGTTACTTCATAACTTGCATGTTTAGTGTCAAACAGGTTACAAAAAGAAACACACTTACACAAAACAAACAATGCAGCTTTGAGGGCCTCTTCATGCAGAGTTCCAACTTTCCTTTGCTTGCTTCTTGTCTCCTCTCATGGCAAACACATTTTCTAGTATAACTTAATAAGACCCGAAAGAAGAGTTAGAGGACAGGAGGTTTCAAGTTACTGAATGAGAAGCACAGTATTAGCTGGTTAATTCTTAGCATAGAAATTACTGATTTTCAAAGCTACCAGAAAAGCAATTTAGTCTCCAGTCCTCTTTGAATCTGACAGTTACTTCTTTGACAACTCCATTATGAAAGACTAGGTTATTGGTTTTGATGGTGTGATGAATCTTTACAAACGGCCACAGCAAATCTGCAAATCAGCAAAAGAGTCCATGCTCTCATACAACCACTTGGAGAAGCAGGCTGATGCTAAGCCGGGTGGACTCTTGGCATGGGAAACTGTTTTGAACAGCACACGGGTCCACGGTGACTCTATCCAGCATTAATGCATTCTGGATGACCAGGAAGCAGTTATTAGAGCCAAAGAGGGAGGAGAACATGTTTGACAGCATAGCCACCTTTTCACCAAGACTGGAATGTAGAGACCACAAGCTCATTTTAACTATGCCACCAAACAAGTTGGCCCATGTTAAGTCAGGATCTGGTTCACATTCATATCAGGGAGACAGAAACCTGCTATCAGCAATCCACCTGATACAAAACCTTTAAGGAACAAAAAAGCATTCAT
>JAAGNO010022488.1:0-24781 GCA_033439905.1 Ceryle rudis
AACCAGGCCGGTCTTCTACCCCACTGGCTCATTTTTTGGCACAAAGGGACAGCCTGCTCCTGAGCCTTCATAATTTCATTCTTAAAATAAGCCCAGCCTTCCCGGGCCCCTTTGCTTTAAGGGCTGATTCTCAAGGGACTCTCTGAACCAGCATCCTGAGTGGACCAAAGTCAGCCCTCCGGACATCCAAGGCAGGGGTTTTATTGATGGCCCTCCTCATTTCACCATATACTGAAAATTCTATCATATCATGGTCACTGTGCCCCAGATGACCTCTAACTACCACATCTTCCACCAGCCCTTCCCTGTTCATAAAGAGGAGGTCTATCGGGGTACTACCCCTGGTAGGCTCGGTTACCAGCTGCAACAGAAGTTGTCATCCACACATTCTAGGAACCTCCTGGACTGCCCCCTTTCTGCTGTGTTATACTTTCAGCAGGAATCTGGTAGGTTGAAATCTTACAAGGGCTAGTGAACGCGAGACATCTCCAAGCTGTTGAAAGAATATGTCATCAGTGTCTTTATCCTGGTCAGGTGGTCTGTAGCAGAGTCCTACCAGGATATCAACCTCATTGATCTTCACCTTCATCCTTATCCATAGACTTTCCACCCTGGTGTGTCTAATATTGAATTCCAAATAGTCAAAACACTCCTTATCATATAACGCTACCCCTCCACCTCTCTTTCCTTGTCTATCTCTTCTAAATAGCATGTAGCCATCCATTGCAGCACTCTAACCATGAGAATCATCTCACCACCTTTCCATGATGGCAATTATATGGTTTCCCTGGTGCACAATAGCTTCTAACTCCTCCTGTTTATTGCCTGTGCTACGGGCATTGGCATACATGCACTTGATCTGAGGCACGGATATTGCCTCAAACACTGGTATAGTCACTATAGCCAAGGCTGCCCTTGAGCTTCACATTCCCCACCAGCCTCTCCTTGTTGATGAGAATAAGGTTCAGCATAATACCTCTTACTGGTTCTTCTATCACTTGGAGAAGGAAGTTATTGTTCAATTTATTCCAGGAACCTCCTGAATTTCCTATGGCCTGCTGTGTGGTTCCTGCAACTGCTAGCGCTTATGAGTGTGAAAAGCATTGTTCATCAGTCTTACAAAATGCAGGTAATGTTATTGCAGATATTCGTGCTTTAGATGTTGAAATAAGCATTAAAACTTTTGAATCTTTACTTTATATGAGCCAAAAAGTCAAAGTAGTATGTATTCTTCACTGTTATGTCTTGGATCATATTTAAAAATAAATTTGTTCTTGAAATATTCAGTTGTAGTCAGTGAAAGCCAGTAAATATTTATATACAAAGCTCAGTTTTTAATATATTTAAGTCCTCACTTACTGATTCTGATTTAAGTGCATAGATAAAAATGAAAAATTATATTCCTTTGATATGGACCTAAAGTGCATATACAGTGTTTCTTGTGTTACATGATTTGTACAAAACTATTTTATTTACTTAATCCTATATGTTCATAGCAAAAGTTTTTGTGCTTACTCACTATATAACTAAATATAGGTCAAAATATCATGGTTAAATCTGCCAGTATATCAGTGAGACCATCATTCTAATGTGGCACCAGGGCGCCTGAATTTAATTCCTCTGGCAAGTCAGCACAGGACAGAATTTCATGATCCATATGAGCAAAAATAAGACCATGCAGCAATTGTGAGAGATGATTCAACCCTGATTGTGGGGAAACTACCAGGTACTTATGAGGTGAGTTGGAACAGCTTGTTGATTTGTGTGAAATCAACCCTGAAAAAAATAAATAAATAGATGATCCAGGTGTCCCTTTTATTATCTGACCAGTAGAACCAACACAAGGAAAAGGATTTATGGTGTGGGGATGAGGATGGCACTACCAGTTTATTTCATCTTCTACTACATATGGAATATCACCCTTATTTTGTTGGATACATTTTTCAATTTTGTTGGATACATTTTTTGTTGGATACATTTTTCAAAAGTACAGGCAAATAAAGCCTGTGTCATACCTCAGTGAAGGAAGGCCATGCCAGAATTTTTTTATCCATGTTGAGCATGGACTGAAAAGTACAAATCCAGACAAATGAAACAAAATTTTAATTTCAACTGAAAGCGTGAAGTCTGTAATGATCCATAAATACCGATATGGAAGCTGAACTTGAATTCATAAAGGACATTATGAAGGAATGAAGCATAATGAGAAAAGACAGAGAAACCAGAACGGTGTTTCCTTTTGGAAGGCAGAGAAAAAAAGAGGACGTGTACTGATAATTAATTGTAATCTTCCATTATTTCAAATTCATGTGTCTTATATTACATTTACAGAAAATACAAATTCTCCTCTAATACAACATGTATTTCAAGTGACTATAAACTTTACTTAAGTTGTGTAAGGGGTGAAAGTCACATCTGTAATTTTGTTTTGAGTACTATCTCCACTGTGCCAAAATGTTTATCACTGCAAAACAGAGACTTTATGAAAAGACAGATACAGATATTCTTGTTATTTATAACTAAGAATTACAATTCTTCAATAGTCCACTGTATACTCATTCTCTTAAAAACACTCAATCTGTCAAAAGATCTTGACTTTTGGCTGTTGTACTCTTTGTGTGGCAAAGCTTACAAATGACCCTTCTGTTTATTATTTGATGCCACTGACATCTAAAAAAAGCAATTCTGATCAGAATTTCCTATTTCATGTGAATGAAATAACCACTAGACTATATGTTCATACTGCCAACAGTTTTCTCGACGTGGTCTAGTAAATCTTGAAGTATTTCCCATACAGGGGCCACACTTTCTAAAGGATGAAGAGGCCCACCTCACCCATATATCTTATTGATAAGGATACTATTTTAAACAGTGATCTTCAATAAACACCCTTAACTTCATGTGTACAGCTAGTTTAAATTTCCTTCCCAGGAGCAGTTCTACTTGCTTAACTCTCCTGTGAAAGGTAGAAACCTTGCTGCAAGGTGAAGCTATGAAAATAATGTTCATTTCCACATATGCAGAAATGGGCAGTATTGGGCAGTATAGTTTCTTCTAGAACAAATTCATACCTAAAGTGCTGTGTTAGATGCATGTGTTGTTGGTTTTTATTTATACAGAGAGAATTCATGCATATTTATTCCTCCTTTTTTTCATTCACATAGCAGGAACTGAGTGGGAAGCAGTAGAGAATTACCATTGTGCATTTTTTTAGCAATGTCCAAGTTATGCTTTCTTGAAACTGAATGCTGTCATTCCTGGCTTTCTACCGGAGTATTATGTGAAATGTTCTCATCTCCATTAAATAATATATTGAAACACCACTGGAAAGGTTTTTGGGCTTGATAGCTTAACTGAACCTGCCTTCATCCCAAGTTACATATCTGAGCCCTTGCAGAAAGGCAGAAGTTCAAAAACATCTCATGTTCACTATTTTCCACTAGTTATTGTAAATGCTTTATTATTACTTTGTAAGAATTCTGACAGCTTCCAAAAAGACTTAATTCTCCTGTATACAGTGCTTAACTCAGTTTAGATTCTATTTTTCAGGTTAAACAGAATCAGTTGCTGAAATGTCTACCTTGTAAGTGATGAATTTCCTGCTTGGATCTATCATTAATGAATATATACTACTTAAACATTCTTCTTTGGCTTTCTTAGTTGGTCTTTTCATTCTTCTAGCTATTTAGACTGCAAGCTCTATGCAGGGTGTTTTCTTACTTGTGGGACCATAACAATGGAAAACATTGCTGGTGTTTAACAAAACTAAAATTAATTTGGTACCTTTCTTCTGCTTTCCCTGGTGGATTTTTTCCACTCTGGTTAAACAGATAATGAGTAAAGTACACTTATTACTTATCATTTTACATGGATGCTACTTGACTACTGACACCCTATGATTAAAATTCTTTTTCATATTTTGCAGCTATTCACTGGTCTATTTTAGAGGCACAGTACTAAGCTCCTGCTGCTTAAATCTTTGCTAGGTACTTGTGCTTAAAGATAGTAAGTAGGAGAGAGAATTTGTGTGTTCTCTAGAGAAAAGCTTAAGTATTTTTCATTGGTTTTATTATAACATGGAAAACTTCCAGTGAGATGAAGTGAAGAATCTTATAGGTTATGTCTACTTTAGCTAGTGAGGCAGTACAATAGAAATGGGTTTGTAAATCAGAGCAGTTGCCAATAGCCTGACATCTACCATTAGCATGTTTGATGTGGGGGGTTACTTCAGATTGTCTTCAGTTTGCTCTCATGGACTGAATGGCATTAGTGACTGGAATTCATTTGGTGTACTTTTGGTGTGCATCTTCAGATTAGTTTCACTTGAAGTGAACCTAGTTGTGCCCTGAGACTTCTAGAAAGTGAATCAAAGCATGGCATGTGGGAATGCTTAGCTTTAAAAACATTCTTGTAATCTAGACCAAAACTGTAATATAGATGTACTCGGCCACTCTATAAAACTGTAAGCAGTTTCAAAGACTATAGGGATCTAAAGATGCTGATAATTTCATTAGGTCATTGAATATTAAAATTGGAATAAATAAAGAATTTTTTTTTTCTTGTTTCATGGACTGCTGTTGAAGCTTTTTGATTATTTTTTATGTTATGACTGTTAATAAGCAATCTATGGACCAAGTACAGTAGATGTTCTCATAACTATTTTGATGTAATATACAATTTATTAATACCAAAAAATTGTTTCTTTAAAAAAGATAATGTATTCACTGGTTTCTTTCTTTTTTTTTCTTTTTCTTTTTTTTTTTTGTACTGTGTGTTAAGTAATTTCCATTTGCAATATGGCTTCTTAACAAAATTTCATCCATTGCTCTGATTACAAAGGTGAACTTTATAGTTCATTTTCTCTGAAAATAATTACAGTCTTTTCTTATGTGCAATATTAGAGCTACAATGCTTAAAGCCTGGAAGCTTAGAATTAATGTGTTTTGTCTTAGAACTTTAGTCATCAATATTTAAAATCTGTTATGTCAATAATTAAGGAATTTTTTTTTTGTTCAAAACTCTTACACTTTTTAAAATAAACTGGTGATCTAATTCTCTATAAAGTATACTTCTGAATGATTGTAAATATAATATTTACCTCCTTATTTCTATGTGTTAGTCATTTGGGGTTCAATTCTACAATACAGGTTTTTAATGTTGGGCTTTTTTTGCATCATACAAGCCTGCAGCTATTTGTTCATTAAGCGGGAAAAAAGCTTTAGATCTTCATTACTAATGTCTATATTTTTAATTAATCTTTTGATAAATATCTGACATCTTTGTGTAGATTTTATTATTTACATAACATAGCTTTGCATTGATAGATGTGAATGCAACTGATTTTGGTTTATAATTAAACAGCCATATAATTGTAGATAAAAATATTAACTAATTGTAACTTTCATCAGTATTTATGTTTATTTAATCTCAATTTAACTTTCTCTAAGTATGATGACCAGAAAATTGACTAGATCTCTTGCAATGCTTTGAGTCTTTCACATAAAAGCACTGTCTTTTTTTTCTTCCTGAAGGCAGGTATATATTGGGGGACCCAATGAAAGATAAAAACTAAGCTGCAGTTTCTATATCTCTGGTATGTCAGTTCAATGAAAGAAAATCACATCCCAATTTTCAGAAATTCTCCCCAGCTGTTCATTTGTGATTCTTCTCAAAGAGGATTCCTGAAAAAGTGTTCTTTATAATATTCTGTTCCTTCAAATAACAGGCAGGAATCTATTGCAGTATTTTCTGGCTAAGCTTAAGACTTCTTCAAGCCCTTCACCAGCTTAACTGGTCCTCTCTCAACCCACTCCGGCACCTTAATGTCTTTCTTATATTGAGGTGCCCAAAACTGAACACAGTACTCAGGGTGTGGCCTCACCATTACTGAGAACAGAGGGACAATCAGCTCCCTGGTCCTGCTTGCCACACTGTTTCTAATACAGGGCAGGATGCTGTTGGCCTTGGCTACCTGGGCACACTGCTGGCTCATATTCAGCCACTTGTTGATTGGTACCCCCAGGTGCCTTTCTGATGGAAATCTTTCCAGTCACTCTTCTGCAAGCCTGTAGAGTTGCATGGGGTTGCTGTGACTCAAGTGCAGGACCCAGCATTTTGTCTTGTTTAAGTGTATACAGTTGACCTTGGCCCATTGATCCAGTTGGTCCAAGTCCCCCCAATTTCCAAAATAGGCTGTCTATTGGTTAGTTTAGGCTGTTTCTTATATTTGTGAGGGAGAAAATTGGCTTTCATTTTGAAAATAATTCAAACCATGTTCTTACATTTCTTAGATATTACAATAAAGAAATATTATTTTCTGAGTATTCCTACAACAAATGTATATATGTATCATGTTACTTATATCAGTAATTTTGGTTAATAGTTGTGTGTTTTCCATAATAGGCAATAGATGTTGAATGACTGTTACATATTCGGCTTGCCAAAACTTGTTCCACTACGCTGATATGCCTATAATAAGTGGTGTTTCATTTTATGGTATAAATGGAAGAAAAAACTTTGCTAGGAACAATTTAAAAATCAAACTGCAAAATCAAAAAAAAAGGTCTGGTTTTGTTAAACAGTTAAAAAAAGCGATGGCAATTTGAACATGCTCAAATGTCATTTATTACCAGTTCCGGTGAATGTTCCTTAGCTCACCAATCTAAAGGAGTTTATTTTCTTATACAAGAGCACTAGATTTTTAAATACATATATATATTTATAATAATAACAACTAATACTGCAGGAATTTAAGCCTCATAAATTTACCATTCATCCTAGTACCAAATTATGGATGACTACCCAACAATAGCCCTCAGAAGGGAACTATTTTGACATAACAGTCTAATATAAAAGATAAAATTAATAAAATCCATATAAGAAAGGTATATTAATGTTACACACAGAAATTCAGGCATGTTTAAACTTGTCAGTTGCCATGGTAGCAAACTATTTGTACATTACTTAGTATTTTAAGCACCGGATTTTTTTCTTGTGATTTTGAAGTATTTGGAGACAATTTGAAACTGTTATATTTTTGAAAAATCAATCCATCTTCTTATATTAAAATATGCTTAATATTTAATCTTTATTTTTAGGCCCTGCATTTTTTTTATTTTATTTTATTTTTTTATTATTATTATTATGAGGAAATGGCATTTACACATCCACAGACTGCAAATCTAGTATGGAGTAAGATTTATAGAAATACTTAATGATGTAGGAAACAGTGCATGTATTAGATATTTCCTTAAATGTTTTTATATACTGCATTATTTTTTCAGAAATCTAGATGATAATTGGTAGTGGATCCTTCATTTACAAAAAGTAGAATTTCTACCTTTCTACATTCCTAGTAAATTGCCCTAATATTGCTCATAAATAATGATAAACAATTACTCCAGTTTCGTGGGTGAACCTAGTCTGTTCAGAGAGAAAAATAAGAATATATAATAAACATTATTTCACCCTTCCCATTAAGGAATGATAAATAATGTACCCACAGAGAGAAAACATGCTTCTTTTTCTTTTTTTCCCCACTCAAATGTTTTAATTAAAATAAACCCTGCAAAGTGTTCTAGGAAATCACAGTCTTGTAACATTACCAGGAGATTCCACTAGAAACAGATGGATTTATTAGGTATAATCTGATCCCACTTTGAGATCCTATATTTATGAAAAATAACTCTTAAACTTTTAAATTTTATATTAGGCTGTGTCTCTTCTTATGAATGACCCATAGTTGTATTTTTTGGTCCTGAAGTCCCCAAACCAAAATTATTAGTCACTACCAATGACAAATGTGAGAGCTCTGTTTTGGCATACCATTTCTAAAGTGTCATTAATGTTCAACTGCAAAGAAGATAGAACCATTTTTCTTCTTTAGACTAAACTGATTAAGAAGTGCATTGAATGAAAGGAACTTTTAGAAGCTGATTCATGTGAAGATTTTATGTAATGTATATTATCTGTTACTATAATTTTAATATGGAGATACACTGCATACAGGTTATAAGAAATCAAAGTGTATATAGAAACCTAAAAATATTATATATATAATGCAGAGATTTAATTAAAAATTAATTTTCAAATTCCTTTTATTTTTTCTTAATAAACCCCCTATGCTATTAAAAATATGAAATCTAAGTGGAATCTAAATTTACATAATAGTAATAGCTAAAATATCCTAATTTTTATGTTTCTAATAAATTAATGGAGCAGAAGGAAAGAGATATGTTGCATTTTCATAGTCTGATTCTTTCCAAGAAATAAAAGACAAAAGAAAGTAATACAGATGATTTTTAACAACAGAAGAATAATGGGAAAAGAATTAATCAGAACAAGAAAAACAAAGAGCTGTACTAAAGTAGATCATGTTCCCCAGATTTTTTTGATGTTCGCAGAGGAAAACTGATGAAGATAAAAATTAATTATGAAGAAAATGAGAATCTGCTTTTAAGAAATAACCTGTTCTTGTTTAAGAAATACCATTAGAGTTTGGAATTTTGGATATTTCATGCTTGAAATTTACATTAAAAAAAAAAAAAGTTGGTGGACACCATATCCTGATTCACTTAGTTACTAAATTCAGTAGATATATAAAATTAAATTTGTAACGGTTATTGAAAATGAAACAAGCAAATGAGATTATCAATCTTATTTCAGTTGCTTGGCTTTCAGTTGATTATCAGTTGAAAATGAAATCTTCACATATAAAGAAAGTTATAAATCTTAAATATTAGATTTTCTAGGAGAAATGTGGTGGGAAAAACACTTAATTAGTTTTCATGTTTTTCTTGTTCTATTCTGCTTTGATGGTCTCATAATATGACATCCTGTCCTTCTGTGAAATTATTTTCCTCGACAGACAAGAAACACTATTCTTGGAGTCGTCTGTGAAATGTATGTAATCTGTAATACTGTATTCAATGCATGTATTTTTAATTTTTTTTTTAGTCACAGAGAGTTTTCTGTTTATGATAGCACCTGTCTGATAAATGCACAGTTGCAGAAATGACACACTTAAATCCTACTCAATTCAACTGAGTTAAGTGCATCAATATTCAAACATATGGCTAATTTTGCAGAATTGCTGTCTTAAGTCAGACAGTCATCACATTGTGGTGGAATACCTGACTGATATGGGCATAATATTAGACAACATTGAAGTTCCTTGTGTATCCATTTTGGAAGATTTCTGGTGAATATAGTAAGTATGTTATGTAACCTAATTTATGAAGATAATAGACTTCTTCAGTTTCTTTTGTTTTTATCGGAATGGTAAGTGGTCTGGATTTCTTAGAAGGAATCTAGATATTCTGCATTATTTACACAATGCTGCAATATGCATAGTATGTTATATATTCTTATCCTCAGAACAATTGTAATTATGCCCCATGGGGAATATTTAGTTGTTCTATCTATAATTTAATGGTCACACAGAATGTTACTGTGCTGAAGTCTCATTGAGGGTTAGCATTTATGAGGCTTGTTTCTAGAGAATTTTGGTATTGAATTGTTGCATTTCAACATATAGTGAATCTAAGGTTGTGTCACAGAGGTCTGATATTAAACATTGTTTTCACAACAGTTGATGACAAATTCAACAGCTTACGACAACAGCATTGAGTTAGATAATTAATTTAAATATCATGCTAAATGTTTCAGTGCACCCTCAGCAAGTTTGCAGATGACACCAAGCTGAATGGTGTGGTTGATATGCCAGAGGGGTGGCATGTCATCTACAGGCACCTGGACAGGCTGGAATGGTGGGCGAAGGTGAACCTCAAAACCAAGTACAAGGTCCTGTTCCTGGCTGGGGACAGGCCTCATTATCAATACAGGCTGGGGGATGAGGTGATAGAGAGCAGCCTTGTGGAAAAGGACTTGAGGGTACTGGTGGATGGAAAGCTGGACATGAGCCAACAATGCACATTTACAGCCCAGAAAGCCAATTACATCCTGGGCTGCATCAAAAAAGGCGTGTCCAGCAGATCAAGAGAGGTGTTTCTGCCACTCTGCTCTAATGAGATCTCATCTGGAATATCATGTCCAGCTCTGGAGCCTTCAACACAAGAAGGAGATGGACCTGATAGAATGGGTCTGGAGGAGAGCCACAAAAATGATCAGAGGGCTGGAACACCTCTCCTACAAAGACAGGCTGAGGGAGCTGGGGTTGTTCTGCCTGCAGAAGAGAAGGCTCCGGGGAGACATTACAGCAGCCTTCTAGTATCTGAAGGGGTCCTACAGGAAAGCTGGGGAGGGACTGTTTACAAAGGCATGTAGCAATAGGATGAGGGGCAATGGTTTTAAGCTAGAAATGGGTAGATTAGATTGGTCATTAGGAAGAAGTTCTTTACTTTGAGGGTGGTGAAAGATTGAAATAGGTTTGCCCAGGGAGGTGGTGGAGGCCCCATCCCTGGAGACTTGATGGCTTGATGGGGCTCTGAGCAACCTGATCTAGTTAAGATTTTCCCTGCATACTGCAGGGGGGTTGGACTAGATGACTTTCAGAGATCACTTCCAACCCAATGAACTCTATGATTCTTTGAAATAAGTATAAAAATCTGAGAGAAAGCAAAGACATGGTAGATGTGAGGATGGCTCCAGAGGAAAGATTATGCCATGATCTCTTCATCCCAATGGATTGTATGCCTAAATGTGCTAGATAAAAAATGCTACAAAACTGGCAAAAGATATTTTAGATAACTTTTCTGTAACTTTATAGATTCATTTCTTGTCAGTGTTAGGTTAATGGTTGGACTAGATGATCTTAAAGGTCTTTTCCAACCTAAATATTTCTATGTTTCTATGATTCTATCCTGTGTATAGTCTGTCAACATATTTTTTAATTTTGGCAGTTTGCCGTTTTAATAAATGTGGGTTTTTTTCCAAAAAGAATTGATAGAATATTCATATAAAGTAAGTTGATAATGCTCAGAGCATGATTTAAGCAAAGTAATTTAAAAATTAGATAATATTTTTCAGTTCTAAAATGTAGGGTTTTTTTTTTTTTTTTTTTGTATTCAAGTTCCTGGTTCCTTAAAGGGTTCTGTAGTCTTTTGATAAAGTAACCTCTTGTCATTCCTTTCTGAAACAATGATAATAAAAAGGACACACTAAAGAGAAGAAACATATTTCTTATCCATTACATCTTACCAGCACTTCTGTGCTATAAAATAAAATATTTTTATTAATTTAGGTGGTTACACTTTTCAAGCAGTTTATTTATAGAAGTATTCTACTATGGGCAGGAATATTTTGAAAATATCTAGCTGATGCACTAAGTTTCACAGGAAGTAATATGCTTTATGGGTACTAAGAGCAAACCGGAAAGATTGAGTCTATTCCCCCTTGACTTTTCTCACAGGATGTTGAAGCTCATGCTGTGTCCTTCCAAATCCATAATGATCAGGAAGTTGAACTGCACATGGGATTAAGGTCAAGTCTTCTGCATCTGGCTCAAGTCCTCATCTCAGATGGACCCCTTGAAAAAATATTGTTTCATTAATTTGCAATTGTGTTAAGTAGGTGAGATGTGTACAGCAGCATTACATGCTGAATGCCTGACTGTACTTGAGACCCTCACCAAAGAATTCTAAGGCTTTAATTGCAGCTCAGCAATGTAGCTCAGCTGTGTGGAAACATCCATGCTTAATTGGTTCTGCACATGTTACTGGCAGAAAGTCATGCATCTGTGAGTTACTTGGAGTGATCATGGTTAACTGAATACCTAGATAATTAGTCTGTCTCATTTTGCACATAATCAGACCTGAATATTGAAATAAAAGATCAAGTTCACTCTTGTCCTAGCAGATTAAAGCAAACATTCTCTAATAAATTCTACCTTTTAGTACAACTGAAACTATATGACTTAAGATAGGAAGGTTGAGGGGAAAAAAATAATATCAGATCAATAAGGAGAGCCTTTTTCATTAATAGTTACATCTCTTTATCAACCTAAGCAAACAGCACTTTTACTATATTGTGATTACAGTGGCATACACACAACTGCAGGTTTATGCTATTTGAGTTCAAATTATTTTTTTTACATGCCAAAAAATATTAGATATTTGTTCAACATTGATAAGAGTTGCTAAGAGAGTTCACAGAAAGGCATATTGAATATGTTTCTATTAACAATCTACTGATTGTTGTGATTGTCTGTTCACATTTTCCTTCAAAACAAATTACAAAGGCCAGTTATGAAGCTTATAACATTTCTACATTAATTTTTTAGAAAATGAAATGGGGAACATCCATCTAAACTAAGGATGTTTGGTGCTCTGTACAACTGATGGGGGTTTTGAGGATGTTTTCTACAGCTATCCTGGAAAACTGACAGTTATATTAATAACAGATATGTTAATAACAATATGCAATACTACAGGTTAGGGGTAGACCTGCTGGAAAACAGCTCCATGGAGAAGGACCTTGGAGTCCTGGTGGACAATAAGTTATCCATGGAAGCGCAATGTGCATTCATGGCCAGGAAAGCCAATGGTATACTGGGGTGCATAAAGAAGAGTGTGGCCAGCAGGTCGAGGGAGGTTCTCCTCTCCCTCTACTCTGCACTAGTGAGACCACATCTGGAGTATTGTGTTCAGTTCTGGTCTCCTCAATTCAAGAAGGATGGGGAAATATTAGGGAGAGTCCAACAGAGAGCTATGAGGATGATGAAGGGACTGGAACATATATCTTATGAGGAATGGCTGAGAGAACTGGGGCTGTTCAGTCTGGAGGAGGCTAAGAGGGAATCTTATTAATGTTTACATATATCTGTAGGGTGGGTGTCAAGTAGAAGGGGCCAGTCTCTTTTCAGTGGTGCCCAGTGATAGGACAAGAGGTGACAAGCTGGAGCGCAGTAAGTTCCACCTCAACATGAGGAAAGGCTACTTTACTGTGAGGATGATGGAGCCCCATAACAGGCTGCCCAGAGATGTTGTTGAGTCTCTTTCTCTAGAGACTTTCAAAACCTACCTGGATATGTTCCTCTGTGGCATGCCTTAGGTGATCCTACTCTGGCACGGGGGTTGAACTTGATCTCCAGAGGTCCCTTCCAATCTCTACAATTTTATGATTCTATTATTCTATGATATGTACAAAGAGGGCATTCTTTTATAAAAATGAGGTGGAGTTAACTTCAGATTTTCATAAATGTGAGTTAGCAAACTTTTCAAAGAATGCTCAAGCCTGGCCTGGTGGAAATGATCCCAAATTATCCATATGCTCAATTATACTTAAAGAATATTAGATTGCCTATTTTATTATTATTATAATCAATGTCATATTGTAACTTTTCCTGTTTTACTGGTTCATTTTTGGCTTTTTGAAAGCATATACATTCTGCTTCATGAGATATCTTTAGCTTACAACTTCTGTTGGGGAAGTTGAAGCATTATTCTATTGTTGTATAACACAATTAAAATATGCTCATATAATTTATTATATATTAGTGAAGAAGTGAAGATCTGAAAGTTGTGAAAAGGTGGACATTGTCTACCTGGACTTTAGTAAAGCCTTTGACACTGTCTCCCACATCATTCTCTTAGAGAAGCTGGTGGCTCATGGCTTAGACAGGTGTATTTTTCACTGGATTAAAACCTGTCTGGATGACTGAGCCCAGAGAGCTGTGGTGAACAGAGTTAAATCCTGTTGGCAGCAGGTCACAGGTGGCATTCCCCAAAGCTCAGTACTGGGGATTGTTCTGTTTAATATCTTTATCAATGATCTGGATGAGGGGATCACGGCAACCCTCAGTAAACTTGCAGGTGACACAAAATTGAGTAGTAGTGTTGATCTGCTTGGGGGTAGAAGGATTCTGCAGAGATCTAGACAGGTTGGATCGATGGGCCAAGGTCAATTGTATGAGGTTTAACACAGCCAAATGTCTGGTCTTACAGTTCAGTCACAACAACCCCAGGCAATGCTACAGGCTTGGGGAAGAGTGGCTGGAAACCTGCCCAGAGGAAAAGTATCTGGAGATGCTGGTGGACAGCCAGATGAACACAAGCCAGCAGTGTGCCCTGGTGGCCAAGAAGGCCAAGAGCATCCTGGTCTGTATCAAAGAGAGTGTGGCCAGCACGGGTAGGAAAGTGATTGTGCTCCTGTACTCGGCACTGGCAAGGCCACAGCTTGAGGATTGTGTTTAGTTTTGGGTACCACAGTATAAGAAAGACATTGAGGTGCCAGAACAGGTCCATAGAAGGGCAATGAAGCTGGTGAGGGGTCTGAAGAACATTTCTTATGAGGTGAGGCTGAGGGAACAGGCATTGTTTATCCTCAAGAAGGGAGCTGGAAGCCACTGTGGCACTGTGCTGCTGACCTCATTGCTATTATGGAAACTTGGTGGGACAGATCCCAGGACTACAGTATGCCTATCAATGACTACAGAGCATCAAAAGTGTCAGGCAGGTAAGGAGGGGCAGAGAAGTTGCCCTCTACATGAAGAAATGGAGTGTGAAGGGCTATTTCTGAGGAATAGCCATGAGCAAGTCAAAAGCAGGTCCTTCCTAATTCCAGTTGTTTCCAAGCTTTCCTGACAATTCAGATCTGCCATTCTTTACTTTTTAATAGGAATCTGGACATACTTCCTCAAGAAAAGAACTATGACAAATGTCTATTTTATCCTACCTTTTTTTACAACTATAAACTATAGAATATAACTATCTTTTATCTCTTGACAAAGATGGTTAATTCCAAAAGTAGTTGTAATTCATTAATTTTATTGCTGCATTGAATAATTAAGTAGGATTTCCCTGGGTAGGAGTTTTAAATGTTAGATATTGCAAGAATGAATCTACATCTGCTTTCATCACTGAAGTCACTATACTTTTAATCTATCAGGAAAATGTCTATATGAAATTAAGATAAGCCATCATGATTTTACAGTATTAGCAGCCTGAATAAATATACTGATCCAATATATATTGCTGTAATGATTTTACTTTTTGTTTTGATTGACATATCCTGATTTATAATAATGAGATTTTGTCATCTATTTAACTAACACCATTCATTTTCCCCTTGCTTTAAAAAAAAAAACCAGGTTGACATGTTAGAAGATAGAAAACAAAACAAGGTTTTGTTTGCAGTGTATAGAAGTACAAGACATGCAACTTGCCTGCATAATGGTAGGACAAAAGAAAACCAGGTTTTTTTAATTCATGGAGTTGATCCATATTCTGCAGGCAACCAGATTAAAACCTCTGGTTAGGTTTTGGTTTTGTTTGTTTATTTGGTGTTGTTGTTTGTGTCCTTTGTGTTTTCTTGTGCTTTGTTTGTTTGTTTTTTTGAGGAATAATAATCACTAAAACTTTTTGTAACAGCAACAAACTCAACAGCCAGGGTCAACAGTGAAAGCTTCAGAACATCCTTTATATTCCTCTTTAAATACTTTGAAGCTAGTAAGAAGTGTGAACATATGCTTTAAAACTTAATTGTAGTTGCCTCATTGTCTTTTCTTTCAGACTTCGTGATTAGATTACACTCTGTAATTTGTTAAAATATCTTGGGATACATTAAATTACTCTAACACTGATTCTTAATTCTTGTCAGCTAAGACTACAGTGAAAGCTACTTTAGAAACGTAAATCAAGAAAAGTGAATTTGGATAAAAATGTTGGGATTATGTCTGAAAAAACCCAACCTCCAACAACCCTTCCCCCCCAGTTTCTAAACCAAATAATAATAATAAAAATCCCACCTAATACCCCAAACATTTTGAGTCACTGAAATCCAAATGGAAACTCTCAAATTCTTATTGATTCTGAGATCTTAAAAATCATAGTAAATGAAACAACTGATTTCAAGTATAATCCTGGATATATTCATTATAAGAAGAAAAATATAACCAAACTATGGTCTGGCAGATTGCTTAAATTATGGTCACTGGTAAACTGAATGTGATTATTTGGTGTGTTTGTAAAACACATAGCTAAACTGAAATAGGTGAACTTTTAAAATTTTCATCTGGTCAGTCTGGAATCTTGAAATTCATCGTGATGGTTCACCGGGGTATTGTTTGATTTTGTAATAGAAAGGGATTTTTTTCCTATTAGTGAGCCAAACTCTGCAAAAGAGAAGACAGTTTCTGGATGTAGGCACATACCTTTTTCTTCCAGAGCTTTATAGCATACTGCCCCAGTCTTTAATGTTATATGGTATGTTATAAGCAAGACAGAGAAGTTGTCTAACAGTGTAATGGTTTGTCCACAGAGAATGGGATATTCCATGAGACAATATGCATGGAATATCTCTTCAGCCACTTGGGTTCAGCTGTCCCAGTTGTGTCTTTCCCAACTTCTTGTGCCCCCAAAGGCCAAGGGAGCAGTGAGAGAAATAGAAAAGGCCCGGTACAATGTTATATTAAATAACATAGTTTTCAGATCACTAATTTGCTGGTAATTCACACTGCCATGTTTGTCATTTGAATTGGAGTAATAAATTTATCGCCAGATTTCCAGAGGAGTTCTTTATGAACACCTAACCAGAAGTTGACCTTTCATTTATCAACAAATATGGCCCTAAGTGTTAAAGTTGATAATGAATAATTATTTCTTCTGTTACCTATATTTGCCTATACTGTCTATGAAATTAAATGGAGAATAAGTTATTATATTTGTTAAGTTATATTTAGAGAAAAAATAAGCATATTTTAAAAATACAGTTCTATAAAACTATTCATTACATTGTAATTTTATTCACTTTTTAAATTCTCTTAGCTGAAAAAGTAACATTTCAACAGCAAAGTTTTTTTCTTTACAGAATCAAAAGAACAGTTTTATTATAGAACAACTTGATTTTTAAACTAATTCTGTTCTTCTTCATTATCTTGATTACATTGTCTTATACAATGACCCAAAAAATTGGATTCTTTTTTCTGTGTTCACTGAACAAAGCGAAATTCAGGAAACATCTGCTAAGTCTAATAATTCCAGTTAAACAAGCAATCGGTTCTAAAACTACTGGGGTTTTGTTTGTGAAATAGGAAATAAGAATGCAAAATGTGAAATAGGAATGTGAAATAGGAAATAGGAGTTTGTAAAAAGTTTGAGCTTACTTCCCAAACTTATAGGTATGTAACCCTATAGGTATGTAACCTATGCCATTTAAGTATTAATCAGTGTATTTTCAATTAATTTTTTTTTCTGAATATGAAATGGCTTTTTAGGCACAAAAATGTCTTTTTGTTTTCATGCATTCTTTTCTTTTTTTTTTTTTTTTTAACACTATTATGTGGATGGAATTAAAAAATTATTTGTTGTTGTATTTTTCTCCCACCCCAATCCATTCACATGTAATATTTTTTTGTTAGGGTTTTTTTTTATTTCTCGCATTTTCTTCACCAACTTCTCCCTGCTTCTTCTTGTTATAATTTACCAATGCTTTGCAAAATTGTTTAGATTTCCTTTGTGATTCCTCTGGGATTAGAAAAATAATACTGCTTTCAGCACAGATGATGGAACAGAAGATGAAGCTGATACAGCAGGACTAGCAAAAGCATTCTGCAAAACAAAATTAACAGGCTTCTCTTAGCACTCGTAGCACTTTGTGCTATTATTACTGACAGGAGATCCAACTTTGAGGGTCAGGATCACTTCATGGCTCCCAGGCAGGTAGAATCTGCAGTAGCTGCAAAACCAGCATTTTTAGCTTTTGGAGAGAGCAATAAAGTCTCTTGTAGTTTTCAGTCTTTTTGTAGTTTCACATTTTTGTAGTTTTTTTCTTTCAAGTCAAAACTCTTGATTAACAGACTCTGAAGGAACAGGTCTTCTACTCCTAGCTTCAGCAAGAAGGAACCTCGTCACTCAATAGGATGTTTCCCTTACCCTTTGTAGCTCTTCCATTAGACATAAACCATTGACCAAGTCTGAGACTAGGATTGGATCTTGATGCACCTAGACTCCTCTTCGAGGAGTTTGGAAAGCAAGGGGGTCCTGCAGTAGATAATCAAGTGTACCTTTTCACCTTAGGTTAGGAAGTATAGATTAAATGAGTGGACAGTTAGGTGGGTTGAGAACTAGCTGAACAATAGAGCTCAGAGGGTTGTAATCAGTGGCACAGTGTCTAGTGGAGGCCTGTACCTAGTAGAGTTCCCTAGGGGTCAGTGCTGGGTCCAGTCTTGTTCAACATACTCATCAATGATCTGGATGAATAGACAGTGTACACTCAGCAAGTTTGCTGATGATACAAAACTATGAAGAGTGGCTGATGCACCAGAGAGCTGTGCTGCTAGACGTGGACTTGCTGGAGAGTTGGGCAGAGGGGAACCTAATGAAGTTCAACAAGGACAAGTGTAGAGTCCTGCACCTGGGGAAAAATAACCCCATATAGCAGTACAGGTTAGGGGTTGACCTTCTGGAGAGCAGCCCTGAGGAGAAGGACCTGGGAGTCCTGAAGGACAACAAGTTAACCACGATGCAGCTGTGTGCTCTTGTGGCTAAGAAGACCAATGGTGTTTTGGGGAGTATGAAGCAGAGTGTGACCAGCAGGTCGAGGGAAGTTCTTCTCCCTCTCTACTCTGCCCTGGTGAGGTCAGATCTGGAGTACTGTGTCCAGTTCTGGGCTCCCCAGTTCAAGAATGACAGGGAACTACTGGAAAGAGTCCAACAGATGTCTACAAGGATGATTAGGGGACTGGATGCATCTGTCTTATGAGGAAAGGCTGAGAGAACTGGGGCTGTTTAGTCTAGAAAAGAGAGGACTGAGAGGGCATCTTATTGATGTTTATAAATGTCTAATGGTTGAGTGTCAAGAGGATGGGACCAGTCTCTATTCAGTGGTGCCCAGTAATAGGATAAGGGGCAATGGTGACAAACTAGAACACAGGAAGTTCCACCTCAACATGAGGAAAAACTTCTTTACTGTGAGGGTGACATTGCACTGGGACAGGCCATTCAGAGAGGTTGTGGAATCTCCCACCTGGATGTGTTCCTGTGCAACCTGATCTAGGCAAATTTGCTTTAGCAGATCATTGGACTAGATAATCTCCAGAGATTCCTTCAAATTTCTACCATTCTGTGATTCTGTGGTTCTGTGAGTCGTTAAACCACTGTTGTATTTGTTATCAAACTTTGCTAAATCACTGGTTTAGATCAATAAACACATAGCTACTTCTCTTTTATGAGTGAAGTTCATCACTCCATCCATGAGACATGTGCACAGCAGGGAAAAGAGACACTGGTTATAAATTGCCAGATTATGGGTGAATGAGATGCAAATAGAAAATTATAGTATAATTAAGCGTTGGAGAAGGTCATCCAAATAGACTCCATAGTCTTCATGCTTGAAGGTTTTCAAAAAACTGTTGACCAAATTCCATCATTTCAGCGTGGACTTAATTTTCAACAGAATGCTGAGATAGATGACCTAGTGAATGATTCTATGAATCTGTGATTTTTTAATGCTCTCTTACATATCTTTGACAACTGTATTTGATTGTTTTCAGAAAGCGGGTCAATGTGTACTCAAGAATTTTCTAGATGAAATTTTTTTCTAGGTATCACAGATAAAAATACCTACTTTTCTTTAACATTTCCATGGGTTTTCTAATGAACTATATATTGACACTTTGGAACATACTATTTCCATCTGCAAAATGACCCCTTGAACCATGATGGGATTCAAGTTCACAGCTTACTGGAGAGAAAAAAATCAGTTGCTGAATTATCAGTGTAAGTACCTGAAGTCATTTGAATCTTCCTTTTTTGTTTTCCAATACAGATTCAGATTTGGTCTGACACACTTCTTAGCCTGTGAGATTTGAAGACACCACAGCAATAGGCCACAGGAATATAATTTGTTTGTTTCTTGCTGGATGTGCAGTTCTCATTAGCAGAACATCAGTTTCTTGTGCACTCAGCAAGTGAAAAATAGACACTTTTTATTTCATGTTCAATCAATAATATTACTGATTGACTTCTCTGTTCAAATATTTATGGAGAAAATACAGCTGCCTACCTATTAAAACCATTTTCATTATTTGTATTTGCAGCTTCCAATTAATGTCAGACAAACTGAATTACTGTGTGAAAATGGTTTTGATTAAATCAAAATCAGAAATCTAAACAGTTTACAGAAGTGGATTTTTATTTAATTTCCTAAGGTGAATCTTATCTAAATAATAAAGCAGACTACTCATTTGATAAGACTTTTCTTTCATCTATATGACTACTAGTTAAGTTTCTTGCCTGGTTTCCTGAAGTGCACCTTATGTTCAGTAAAGATTTATACAACTGAAGGTTATATCGAATCACCACTAAGATAACTAAGGGGGGGGGGGAAGCTATTTAATGTATCTTCCAGAATCCTGGAAAGTTAAAGAGAATTTTAATGTGAAATACTGTAATACATGGCTTGGCAAAGCATACTCTTCCAATAACATATAGATTAAGCGTTGGAAATAGATTAAGCGTTGGAAATAGATTTGTATCAGAATTGTATAAAAATTTTCCCATCTAGCTATTCTACTTTTTATATTTTGTTGGCTGAGAATTATAGTGTGATTTGAAATATGATTGCAAAATGTAATTAAACAAGTAGTTTTGGTTTTTTTTTTTTTTTTTTTTCCCTACAGTATAGCATATATTGCACAGGATGCATATGTTACTGTTTTGGTGGCCTGTATTCAGAAGTACAAAGGATAAAATGCATCACATGAACATATTCTTCACATATTGAACACATTTAGCATATTTCATTTTCAAATGAAAGAATGTGACATCTTCCTAAATCCAGTCCAATTTTCTCTACTCTTCTGGTGAATGATAATACCAGACACTTGAGGTTACCCAAGTTGAAAAGAAAACTGAATTGTAAGAAAAATAAATACTTTGTGTCACATCTCATTGTTCTTTTTACTCTATATGCAAAAAAACCCTGTTATTCACAAGAAGTGGAAGTGGTTTTACAAGAATTAACCATGTAAAACATTCATAGATGTTGTTACATAAATTTAACAGAACCTTTACAATGTGTACAATGGTAAATGGTAATGCAATGAGTAAACAACACAATACCAAATGCAAAAGCATGACCTTTTCTCAGAAATCTAAGTACAAAATGTAAATATAATTTTAATAAAATTAAATGCAATTCTTTGAATTATGCATTGTTAGAATATGTCAGTCTCCATTTTGAACAGGCCCTGAAACAGCAATTCCCAATTAAAGTCCACAGTAACAAACATAACATGATGCATATAAAACTGTAAAATGTCCAGAATAGAAAATTACTTTCTTAGATAGCAAGATTAACATTATCATTTGATTAGCAAATGCCCAATATAATTTTGCATGAGATTAGTTTCCCTTTAATTACCCATGCGTTCACAATTTGAGGTACTTCATTACTTGCACATTTCTAACCACATCCATCTCTGCCATTACACCTTTTCAATTACAACAAAAGTGGTATAAAATTACATTATTACATTCACATTTTAATTTGTAGTTTAACTATTAATCTTTCCTACACCTTTAACCTGGATTGATATTATGACATGATTTTTCTCCACTAAGCACTCCTTTTTCTTCTAACAACTTTTTATTCTTTCTTAGGGATGTTGGTCAAAGGCAGTTTAGACTCCATCACACCTGTCCTGACACAAACATTTGTATGTGTATTATCAATGTAGAAGAGTGGTTTTTATGTGACAATTTCAGTGCATTTTGAATAAGTCAAGTTGAATTCCATATTTTTGTCTTCAATTCAGAACTTAATAAGCATTTTAAATGTGATACATAAAAATTAATGTAATCATTTGGAAAATACAGGGCCAAGGCATTGATTAGTTATGTACTATTTAAAAAATGATAGGATAGTTAATTTCAGTAATTTCAAAACATTAGGAGTACCATAAAAAATTATTAGCAACACAGAACACATTCAACCCATCAAATTATATATGGTCCATAACCTCTCTTTATATCACATTCTTTCCAATAGGCCTGGTGAAAGCTTTAGACTTGACTTTTGAATAAGACCTTCTATCAACTTTGTTTAATGGAAAATTTCTTAAAACCAGTAGGTAACTTTATTCCCTTTATTCCAATGACACTAAACTTATTCGTGAAACACTTCTTTTTTTTAAAACAGATTCACCAAGGAAATTAGGTGGTTAATTCCTACTGAAATAAGATTGTAAGGGTTAAACTGTTCGGCAGTTTTGACACCTGCAGACAGATCAAACATTAAAAAATGGCTTGGCATCTTTAAAATAGGTGAACTTTAATGGGGGTTTATATACCTCAATAGAAATTAGTTGACTAAATGACCTTTTCCTAGCTGTCCAAATAACTTAATGTCTTAGTAAATGTCTAACACCTCAGATTTTGGCCACAACTTCTGGGCATGTAAGCAGTCTCATTAGATCTGATATCAGAAAAGAAGAAGTAATGGAGCCTTAATCTGTGGTTGGAGATAATCTATTCCACATACTTCAGCAGCACTGAAAATTAACACTAAACAATTCTGGATTTCATTAACTGCCTTGCCCAGAAATGTTTCTGTTCATCTTCTAACTATATAAATATTACTTACTTACTAGAGGTTTCCCCTGCTAATGTGATCTAAATAATATGGTTTCATCAGTATGAGGTGACAACCTCTGAGAAAATCCCTGTCTTTCTCTTTGTGAAAAGTTCCACGTTGTATAAATAGCTGTGTATTTACTGAGACTGTGATTGACTGTAGTGCATACAGCATTTATAGCCCTTGAAATTTCAGACCCACATTCCTTCTGAATATTTAGGAAGGAGAGCACCAGACAGGCAAACAGAAAATAAATCGTTCTGTAATAAAAAATAGTGTGTGAATAAGGCTGAATATAATTCTTATCAAAACTTAAATATAAACTTTAATCTCACTGTTACATGAATATTCTACCTACAGGATAACTGGTTTTAATTCTGATGCAGATCAATAATTTTTAAAAATCTTGAGTACTTGTGTGGAATGGGGGAAAAAACCAAAAAATCAGCAAATGTAAAAAGTAGTTGGAAAAATCTGATCTTTTTTTTAACTTGGCTTCTAAATACAAGTAAAAAATGAAATATTTAGAAAATAATCAAAGCTTTAGATTCTTGTGAAAAAGAAACAGAAAATGTGAAAGAAGTTTATCACATTCAGTAGTTTTCTAGATTAGTCTGCCCAGCCAAAAAGGCTTTCCATTTGTTCATTTGCTTTGTTGGCCATATCAGAAAAGAAGATATGAGATGCAGTTATTCAGTGTTATGAAAGCTAGAATATGCTGTTTACCTTTTTTTTTTTTTTTTTTTATTAATAGCTCATGCCAAATTCTCTCTTATATGAATGTCATGGTTTAAGGTCAGGGCAGACCTTTAGACCTATAACAGACACTCTCTGTTAACCCCCCTCCCTCCCCAAAGGGAATAAGAAAGGGAATAAGGCAGAGAGACTTAGTAATTAGAAAAGGAAGCTAGAACAGCTTTGATGAAAATGAAAATAATAGTAATAAAAATGGAGTATATACAAATATATACAAACCCAGTATTGAAACCTTCCCCTCAATGACAATTATGTCACTGTCACCACTGATGTTGTGGAGCAGGCAAGGGAAAGTCCCAGACTGGGCCTAGTGGCAGACAGGAACTGTGCTCAGGAGATGGATTCTGGTACTGGATTCAGGAACGCACTGATTGGGACCAAAATAAGAATGGACAGAGTCCTCTTTGGATGCCAGCCACTAAAGAAGAGAGAAAGAAGCTGAAAGAGTTTGACCCTCATGATCCCTCAGCTTTATACTAAATATGATGCATCTGGGATGGAATTCCTTGCTGGTCATTTTAGGGTCACCTGTCATGTCTGCTTGTCCCCACAGGTGCAGCCTTGTACTTTCTGCTCCCACTGATGTGGTACACAAGATCCAGCAGTGGCCTTAGTCTGCACAACAATCCTTGCTACTAACTCTAAATAATTGAGTGTTAACACTGCTAGAAGCAGACACTGCCTGTGAAAACATGTTGCTAACTTCAGAAAGCACAGATTGTTAGAAGAATTGAGCTGAAAATTAAAATCACTGAACAGAACTGTTCTGTTCTAACTCTAACCAGGACAATGAATCAACTTCCAGAAAAGAAAATATTTACATTGGTTCAGGGACACCAGATATTTTTCTGTATAAACCTTGACACTATGTAATGCATTATTTCATACATACTGTTTCCAGATACAGAAAAGTCTAGAGAAAAATCAGATATCAGAGTCAGATCAGTAGATGGTTTGTTTATGTATTTTTAGATCTGAACTGTGCAGAATCTTTCTAAATACTCAAAAGACGGGAAACCGTTTGGAAAGTTTTTACATCATAGCAGCACTTCTAAAAGTAATAAGTCAAATAATCTCCATTCTCTCCTCCAATCTCCAACATGTCAGTTGTCACAGGAAGAAAATAATAAATTATTCTGCATGCAGTGCCTTAGACAAGCCTTCAACGCATTCAGCAGTAGCTTTATTTGCTTCTTATATTCAAATTTCTAATACGATTTACTGGTGGAGTTTATCTGAAAAAAAGAGATATATAATCACAGGATCACAGGATCACAGGATGTCAGGGATTGGAAGGGACCTTGGAGATCTTTGAGTCCAACCCCTCTGCCAGAGCAGGATCATATAATCTAGCACAGGTCACAGAGGAACGCATCCAGGTGGGTTTTGAAAATCTTCAGAGAAGGAGACTCCACAATCTCTCTGGGGAGCCTGTTCCAGTGCTCTGTGACCCTTACAGTAAAGAAGTTCCTCCTCATGTTAAGGTGGAACCTCC
>JAAGNO010022489.1:0-27847 GCA_033439905.1 Ceryle rudis
AATGTTATTATTTCTTATATAATGGTGTTTTCTGATTTGGAACACAGTGCTATTACCAATTCTATTAAAAAAAAAAAAAAATCATGTATCAGGCCTCAATAAGCATGTCATTTGGAAAAATATGTATTTGGGCACTTTGTATTTGTCTTTAGCTACTTTGCCTAAGGAAGTATTCAAGCCATAATTTAAAATGTTCTCTACCACAATAAAGACAAATAAACACATTTGCAACAGAAAGCAAGCTTTTCTAATAATAATGAATTTAAAATCGAGACCAGAAATATTAAAACACACCAATGTTTTTGATCAAAAAACCTCAATACTATTTGCCAATACTGGAATCAGAAAGCCTGTGTTTTGGAAGTCACTTCTAACTCAAGGACAGTCTAGCAAAGTCCTTGGGTAAGACTTCTGATTTACTCATAGGGCTTTTCAAGGAGCAGACCAAGGTTCATACAAAAAAAAAAAAACCCAAACAACTAACACTAAGGACTAAAGATGAGAACAAAATTATTGTGTGTTACCTGAGAAGGTAAAACTCTCATCCAATTCGTGTTTATTCCACATATATTTCTCAGTTTATTTTTAAGTGGTTAGATTCTATATATCTGAGTGAACATGTTCAGAAAAGAGATTTAGGAAGCCAAGGTGAAGGACACATAAGAGAGTTAGAAAGGAAGTTGTGTCAGGTGGACATATTCAAACCACATCGGAAGGAAGGAAGGAAGGAAGGAAGGAAGGAAGGAAGGAAGGAAGGAAGGAAGGAAGGAAGGAAGGAAGGAAGGAAGGGAAGGAATTTTCTGAGGCCTTTTGCTGTATCTAACATCTCAAGATTATTTTTCTTTTTTAGATCAGTTTTATCAGTAAAAAAGATTTTTTAGCTAGGGCTGGTCTTCATTAACAGTAATAATACAATACATGAGACACCTCTCCATTTGGTATTTCTAAATATTATGATTTGATGTACCATTTCTTTGAGGGCAAAAATGAATACCATCACAGTACAGCAAGGATCTGTAGTAGAAAGTAAGAGATCCAACAGCTACCACAGCAAATATAAAAAGAAGCATGTTATGGTATTACACCACACACACTGCCTGGCATTCATTCAGCTCACTGTAGCTGAAAGAAAAATAGCTGTGAGAGTCAATGTTCCATTAACACTATGTTAATTATTATCATTGTCTCATCAGTAGCTTGTTTACAAAAGCTCTGGGTGACGAGGATACTGAGATTCTCTGTCAAAGCCATCACCTGATGAGAGTTTTACTGGCATAAGAACTTTCTTTCCGTTAGTCAGCTACATTACAAAAATCACTGTTTCATTAAATGCAAATACTATTGCCCACCTTTGGCTTTTTATAAGAGTCATATCACTGATAATTAACTCTAATCTTGCATTACATTAACTAGATCCTTCTCTGAGGATAAACTAATCTATATTTCTTCCAAAGAAAATAATGCTATAACAGTAAAAAAATCAAATGCACATGTTGAAGCTTTCTTAATAAATCTTTTATTTCTGATTCTTCCATGTATGAAAGATATAAAGTGAACTACTGTAGTCCAACTAAAAGTAAATTCCCTAGAAAGGTTAGCACTAAAAGGGAAAGATAGAAAATGCTCAATTATTCTTTATAAACAACTTTTAATTACTGTTGCATTACCAAATCCTTAGGCATTCATCTTAGATTAAAGCTTTACTAATGGAAATATTCTGAAGCTCTTTCCTAGTTTTCTTCCTTAATTGGCCATGCCCCCAAGGATGGTCCTTCCAAAACTGTGTTGTATCAAGGTAAAAGGTCCAGAGATAAATGAATACATGGGACTAATCCTTTGTTTTTGCTGGATGTTTTGGTAAGTATCATGGATATTTCCAAGACCTCTTAACATTTACCTAAAATCTATTTAAGCAGATCTTAGACATGATAATTTTAGAATGGTTCAGACCACCTCCCATGAATTACTGGGCACTACATAGTTTTTAAGCATTGAGACAACTATACAACAGTAGATAGCCTGAATTTACTTGTTTCTTTAAGTTCACTTCTCTTTGGCAGACACAAACTATAGAATCATAGAAATGTTTAAGGTTGGAAAAGACCTTTAACATTCACTAAGTCAAACCATTAATGTAGCACTGCCAAGTCCATCACTAAACAAGGTAAATAAGCACCACATCTACATGTTTTTTTAATACCTCCAGAGATGGTGACTCAACCACTTCCCTGGGCAGCCTGCTCCACTGCTTAACAACTCTTTCAGTAACAGATGTAAAATAACTGCTCCTTCTTCTATCACCTATTTTTGAATTAAGAAACTTGATAACTTGAGTAAAAATTAATTCAATTAGTATTTGAGATTGAGAATAAGGATGTAAAACAAATGCTACCTCAGTAAATTGCATTGTACTCACTACTGTGTTACTGCCATACTTTATCCTATTATCTTTCACATTTATCTGCTTTTCTTCTGGCAATTTTAAATATCTTTGTTATTAAATAGTTACATTGTTATGCTGAACTGGGAACTGAATCATTACTATGGGAAAAATATCATTTAACTCTACTTAATAATTCCTTCTTTACTAAAGGTTTCTCCAGCCTGGTGATTTTTATTTCTCATTTGTGGTATCTGTCATCATAGAATCATTTAGGTTGAAAAGATTCTTAAGATCATGAAGTCCAACCATTAACCCAACACTGTCTAGTCCACCATTAAACCATGTCCCTCAGCCCCACATCTACACATCTTTTAAATACCTCCAGGGATGATGACTCCACCACTTCCCTGAACAGCCTGTTCCAGTGCTTGATAATACTTTAAGTGAAGAAATTTTTCCTAATATCCAATTTAAACCTCCCCTGGAGCAACTCAAAGCCATTTCCTCTTGTCCTATCACTTGTTACTTGGGAAAAGATACCAACACTCACCTCACTACAACCTCTTTTCAAGCAGTTGTAAAAAGTGGTAAGGTCTCCCCTCAGCCTCCTTTTCTCCACACTAAAGAAGCCCTAGTCCTTAGCTATGAATTTTAAATCATGATGTTTCATCAACCATCCAAACACGTAGTTATTTGCTGACTCTTGGACTAGCATTTCAAAGGTGTATAATGCAAATCCAGTCTACCTGATCATCTGATCTATAGCTGACCATCACCAAAAAGTTGGCCTCAACAAGTCTTTCTATAATGGAACCACTTGAGAAACTACCTATGAGATTAAACAATAATGTCCTCTGAATCAAAGACAACTTTCTTTTGTACCTACCTTTCTAATGTTCATGCATGCTTCACCATCAGAGGAAGTTCTTGTATTAAGCCTTATTTTTTAAAAATATCCTGTGAATATCAGATCAGTCCTTAGCACATAGTCACAAGTAAATCAGCCATTATAAATGAAAGAATAGTAAAAAGAAGTCTAAAACTACTAGAGTCTGTTTCATGAAACTGATTTTAATATGCCTTAATCATAGAACATCCTTTAAATGGTCATGTACCATTAGCAGTATACATGGAGATTACTAAGAACAATAAGGAAAAAAAAATACAAACTCATAAAAATAATGTTGACAATTCTAAACTTTAAATAGTGAATGAACATAAGGAGTCATATTAAAAAAAAAAAAAGTGACATCCCAGTGAAGCTGAATTTATAATAGAATTACTTGCCTTCACCACAGGCATGTTTCCAGACACTGGGCTTTGAGACTAGCAGTACTCAGGTCAACCACTTCGAAAGCAGATGCCAGGTAAGTGCCTTACATGGTTATTCCATATATTACTCTTTTTGCTCACATTAGAGATACTTCAACTGTGTCATTATTTAGTTCTAAGTGATTTATCTGCATTTATGATCTAAGCAGTTTGGTAACTGACTCTAAAACATGACTCCAGGTCTCAAGGACTTTTGTCACAGCTTGCTTGGATTATTTATGGCTAAACTTAATTATTTGGTATTTGCTTGCTAGAATTGTGTCTGAAGAGTTAACAGCAACACCATCAATGTCCTGTTGCACCTCTCTTCCACATTTTCAGTGAATGCTAGATCACATTGAGGAAAACAGTCCATGTAAGAATAGCCAGCAATTTCCTACAATTCAGAAATGCTTGAAAATACAATGTATTTTTCACTTCTGCATGCAGAACTAAAAGAATCAAAAACAAATACATTTTTTATATTGACCAGGGAGTGTAGCCTAGGCTGCCATTTTGTACATAACAAAACTCACCATCAGAAATTTTCTCAACTGGGTTACAAGCCTTTTGTGCCATCAACATGTTACTTTTGAAAATCTGTATTTCACTAGTAAGGTAGATACTATGACTCTAGCTTTTCATGAAATTCATAGGACTTATAATGAGCTAGAACTAGGAAGGAAGCAAGAGAATCACAAGGTTTGACGATACACTGGGCCAGAACTGATGAAGTTCTGGGAGAGGTCTTATCATGACCTCCAGGCTTCCTCTGTTGATGGAGCCAGATCCTCACGGAAGTTCACTCCCCTTGAGTTTTCTCCCCTTACTTTGGTATGGAATTGGAAAAGTATCACCTGAATCCGTAAGTACCCCTTTCAAAGAAGAAATTCTGCTTAGCTTTGAACTATGATTAAAGGGTACAAGTCAAATGGACAATGGGGTGAGATTCTGTGTGTGTTTTGGTCTGCTTGTACTGAAAACATACCTTTCCATCATCCTTTAATCTATTTATTACTTACCCAAAGGACTTTCCTAGCCTTTTATGATGTCAAGTTTCAGCAAGGAATGACATTTTATGACCCTATTATAAACCCATAAAAATGAAGGTTTACAAGGGAAAAACTAACAGATGTTTATTTCTAGCTTTAAAAGAGGGAGCTTTGGACTTCAGAGTGAACATTGCTTTTATTTAAAAACAGTCAGTCTTCACAGCTATTTGGCATTTTGTCCTGGAACTCTATATTCTGTTTCCTACAGTTTCTTCAGCTAGATCTATCACTCTTACAACAGTACTATTTGTCCAGATACAGTACAGTCTGCCTTTTCCTTATCAATAAATTCTTACTCTTAGCTCTTGAAAATATGTTCTACATTTAAACTTGCCACTGGAAGTTGGGCTAGGGATGAATTTGTTTACAAAATTTAACAATGAAAGGTATGTGTCTATTTTTGAGTTTTCAATAAAATGCACGAATGAATGACTTAAAGCTTAAAAAATTGATTTTTAAATGGGTTTTTAGAGGCAAATAATTTGTAAATGGTACTAATTGATTTGTTATTTTGGAAATAAAACCAGAACAAGTCATTTATTAAAAATAGGTCAGAGTGTTTTCAATGACATTTTTATAAGAGAATCGGTATGAATACTTAGGCCCCCACTGCATTAATATGCCAGTGCCTGTAGTAAGAAAGATTGAAAGGTCATCTTACTGTGAAAGTAAGCAACGCTATTGCTAACATATGAAAAACTAAGCAACTACTTCTACATATTACATAATTATTAATTCTGAACTAAATCCTTAATTTGGTTGAATTTCCAGGACTTTCTAAGACATTTTCGTCACAGTAAACAATGAACTTGGGCTCTAAGCAATGATAAATGAAACAATATGCAAAAATCTATAAAGTCGGTACTTTTCGTATTAAATCAAGTTCAAAACACATGCCTTGAATTATGGTTATATGATGCTGAAATGTCTGGTATTAGAGGAACACCTTTAAGATTGTAAGAAGATGACACACAAATGCACAGTGTAGTGTATCTGTAGCATACAACACTAGGAAAATTGATGGAGTATTGCAACACAAGCCCAGCATTACTCATTTGCTGATGTATTTTAAACAGTCATTTCCTATAATCTCTCTGTATTTCCTCCCCTGCTTTTGCTGACTTTCCCTATAATGACTAGATTAAAAGGAATGTACTTTGTCAACAGCAAACAAAATGGGCCTAATTCATCCTCTACAAATGCAAAACCTTCTCCCAGTTTTGCAAAAATCTTTTTCTGGAGGTTTTTTGGATACACTGTAAAATGCCTCTATAACAAGATTCTGAAATTATCATGGCTGCTCAAAACAAAATGATTAGATCTAATCACAGTCATGAAACTTCACACAGAAAACAAGCATAGTTTTACTACTGTACAATCCTGATTTGCAATATCTGATGTGTTCTATTCTAGCTAAATCAGTATTATTCAGAGTTTGGGTTACCTTGGATAAGCTTTCTCAGAATGGAGTCTACAAAATTTTGGTGATACTCCTGAAAATGAGAAAGGTGATTCAAAATGTACAGTGTTGCAGGAAAGCAGAACAGAGGATATTGGAATGCTACATAGAATGCTTATTTTGATAAACAAATGCTATCCACATCCAGCTACTCAACTGCACTAAAGTAAAACATTATATAATGGACTGTACATATAATGAGGAAAACAAAATACTACAAATTAAATTACCTGAAATACAGCTGAAACAAAACTTTTTTAGTCACTATCTTTGTCACCAGAATTTCCCTAAATGCAGTGAATATTTGAATTAGAATTTTAAGTTCTCTCACTGCACCAGTGCATGCACTCATACTCTCATATATATGTATTTCATATGCATTTCTATAGATGACATAAATAACATAAAATAATACCACTGAAACAGAATTTTTTCAGGTCAGCCACACAATGTATTACTAGGTTTTGTCAAACCAGTTGATGATGAGCTGGTAGTTCCACAAGAACAAGACCAATTAAAGATAAAAGATATATTTAGTAAGGTAGTTTCCCACAGAACACCATCTAAGTGTTCAACCACTTCCTGTTGCCTGGAAACAGTTAATTTAAAGATGCTCCTTCACAGGAACATACTAACAAAAGTTGAATATGAACAAGTAGCACAGAGCTCATTAATTTTAACTTAATAAGTGATTTTATTTTACTAAGTTTTAATTCCTGAATAATATGATCCACAGCAGAATATAAAAAGGCCAAAGAAGGACTGAATCCTAACGAAGTTACAGCAAAGCTGATTTATAACTGTTTGCTTCATGTGACCTGTGATACTAGACCACATCGTAGTATCTAATACTTCCCATCATAAACTGTCAGTGGGCTAGACTACTCCTGTCTAAAGATAATAGATACAAACGGATATGGACTGACAGAAACCTGAAAAAATCCCACAACAAACAAATGGGACATATGGGTCTAGAAGGGCAATGTATCAGAACCAGCAAAACTTCTATGGAACATTTTCGTAGACTTACAGTGAAGCTGCAATGGTGGCATTATAAGGACCTAGCAATTAAACCAGGAACGATCTGAACTGATGTTCATAAGTGAAATAAACTTAATGAAGTTTATAGTTCTCTGGAGTCATAGGAAGATTACAAATTACCTTGGCTGCTTTTGTTTTTTACCTTACATTAGCCAACTTAAATTTGGGGCACTTTCTTTTATCGAAGGATGAAGGGGTAAAAATTATTTATGATGACAGATGTCAAAGGAAACAAGAACTAACTTAGGAAATCACTGAGATCGTTCAGTTAGGACATAAAATAGGAGGAGAAGTGGTATGTCATAAAACAGTGTTTTATAAAATGGTTAGTAAATGAAATTAGGAATAAAAACAATCAAATTGACAGAAATCCTATTTTGTATCATAGGATGTTAAGATTATTTCTTCCTTCTCTTCCCGGTAATGCTATTTCCTATTTAATGTACCCATGAATCTACTGATTTTATAAAAGTTTTAAGAGCCCCCATGTTCAGAAAAGCACTTCAAGTTGAATGCACACCATAGTGATGTCCTCACATGTGTTCACATTCTATGTTCAGCAGGCCTGTTTGGTACAAGGAAGAATTACAAAGAACCTACAGCTCACAAGCAGACGTAAATCGATAGAGACACATAGGACTATAGGCACAGACACACAAATGAGTGCTAAAGAAAACCATAAACAAAATTTTAAGAAGTAGGAGATGCGGCTTGCCCATTTTTTCATTAATCAGTTACAAACCACTTTAAGTAAATAATTCATTGATGAAGTTTATTCCTTCAAATGGTTTATTAAAAAACCAAGAAATTTATAGAGATTCTTCAAAATGACTTACGAGGCATAACACCAATAATTTCCTTTAGGCACCTAGGAAATAACTTTCATTGTGCCCTCTTCATCCTAAGATTATCCTGAGGGCATTTTTAAATGCCAGTTTCCCAGAAGGAACACAAACAGTAAGATATATGCTGAGCCTTAGGCTGGGCTGAGAGGAAAGGAGAGCCAGCAGAATTTTAGTAGCTGGGATTAGGGGGAGCATGGATGACACATTTAAGACATACTGAAAATAGTCACTCCTGTGAATGCACGCATACAAGGAGCTTAGTGAGAGACATAGTGACAGGAGTCACAGAGAAGACAACATGAGGATAGAGATGTCATGCATGTTAAGATAAAGAGATCTGAAACATTAACATACTGATTTTTTTTTTATACAATTATCAGTTGCAATTACACATCAAAAGAAACAAATCTACCCCCAGTTGCGATGGATGAACATCTGCACTTTCCAGGCATTCTTTTTCACGGGATTTCTTTGCAATAGCATAGAACAACCAATCAGTCATTTAATGACAGCATTATAACCCATTATGTTCAAGAGTCAATTACTCTAAGACCTTACAGTTTTATCACATACAATATGTCTAAATTGGATGCAATATCATAGATCAATCAAATTCCAAATTTTATCTGAAACTGACTGTATAAAGCTAGAAATGTTTTATATTGGGCAGTGAGGAGAAGGAAGAACAATCAAAACTACAAAAAATAAACAACAAGTAGTTGATGAGCCCTTAAAAAATTAACTACTTCTTTCACCAATACATGGTCTCTACACAAACAAGATAATTGCAGTTAAGAGAAAGTGTCTGGCATTTTTTCCATTTGTAACAAAGCCCAGAAATCAGCAAAGACTGACTGGTTAATCGGAAACATACAGGACAAATCAGCATGTGGAACTAGACCATATGTGAAAAAGGGATTGTCACAGCAAGGACACTACAGGTCACAGGATATACGTCTGTAGGAAATCAGTCTTCATTAGTTCGGTTGCTCATGGAAGATTTTGTTAATATTATGTTAATCCATGGATGTGCAATCATTGAAAAAATGGACCTATACGTTACTTTTCAGAAAAGGAATACAATATATATGTAGTCTGCCTAAGGAATGAAGGAATCACTAGAAGTGCACATCAGATGTATTATTTACAAATGCTGTATTTTGCAGCATCTTGACATTTGCCTGCTTGTGAAGGCTATGGCTGATAAATCCCAGTGGACAATAAAAGCTTTTTTCCTATACCACTGGAAAAGAAGCTATGTTCCACCTGATGGTCAAAATAGTTGCAACTTCATTACTGGAAAATAAGATCTTCACTGGCTGTAAGTGAGCATTACTCCATCAAAATCAATACTGCTGATTGACTGTAACAGGGGATGTGTCAGAAACATACATCAAAATACTCTTATAATATCTGTAAGGAAAAAAATGTTTTGTTTTGGTTTTTTAATCATAATCCACGTACCCAACCACTCCTCACTAATAGTCTGTGTGTCTTGAATGAGCAAATCTGGAATTTAATCAACTTACATGTACATAGATTAATTCAAATATACGCCTAAAGAGGGGCCAGAGAACAAGCATTTAGTTTTTCAGTTGTGGTAGATATGTAAGCAGCACCAAAGGATCGGAAATATTACTTGAATATTCAAACAGCATGAAAGAAGCTGACACTGACTGTCATCTGAGTTTATGAACACAAGGTCAGATGTGAAAAGCCATCTGCTTCAGATAAGTTAATAATATGACATCAAGTATATGGCAGTGTTAGTTAAAGGTGATTTCTACAAATTCTGGAATCATGGGCAATACTCTTGATCTATCACTAGGCTGGTTTGGATTCTAGAGTCTTGAAACTGACAAAATATTTTAAGAAATTAAATAGAATAGAATTGTTACAGTTTTATTTAATAGCATTTACTAAGTACGTATTACCTTTCTCCTATCAAGAAAGGCTGGTCACTGCCTTCAGTTTTGAGTGTGTCATCATTTAAAACAATAAACTACTTCAATAAAAGCTTTTTAATTTCTTTATGCAAGAAATTCCTCTACCACAAGACCGAAATGTCCACATTAGCTCCAAATAACAGGATAGATAGAACTTTGATTTGACTAATTTAAAAATTAAAAAGTTAATTTTAAAATACAGAAATCTGTGATATATGCATGATGTATTTAAGATATGTTTAAAACAAACAACTAGGTCTTCTCTGAAGAATTTTTTTTTTTCTTGATAAATAACATATGCAACCCTTCTCAGATGGAGAGTTGCTCCTTCCCTCTCTTTTTCTGACTATAGATTGGCCATAGATAAATAAAGATTTAGGTTAGATGTTTGCCAGCACTCCAGATGCCACTAAGTTATCTCAAATGGCACTCCTGTTCACATAATGAAAAATTAAATCAATTACTAACCTGGGAATTTTTACAGCAGAATAGAGGCCAGCTTTAAAGCAGAGATCTGCCTTCTGGGGATTTGCTGTGTGGTTTTGTTGTTGGTTGTGGTTTTTTCTTCTTCTTTTTTTTCTTTTTCTTTTGTTTTTGGTTTTGGTTTTGTGGTTGTTTGTTTCTTTTTGAAATTCCTCATATTGCAGGGATGTAGAGCTGCTGGTGTCTGTGATCTCATTTGTTTTCTTTCCATTGCACAAAATGATTTTGTGTCTCTCATTATTTATCTTAAATTTCTGGTAGCAGGTAGAGAAGTATGTTACAGTACTGTTGGTCTGATGATTTGTGGACATTGTTGAGTAACTTGACTGCATTGTCATCTGTGACAGCAATGGACTGAATTTGATGTCCCAGGTGTTTTTTTCAGTTCTCACTCAAATATGAAAAATACAGAGAAACACTTCCCTTCTAGACTTCTACCTCTAGTTTCTGGCCATTGGTAATTCAGAGACTTCATGTACTGGCAGTTGCAACTAGACTATAATGTTTAATAGCTCTTGATCTCCATCTTCCATTGTCTGCTTAAATGCTATGTCATTCTGTGGATTGCCAATTCTAAGTCAGGAGGGTTTGAACTACTCCCTGAGGTTATTCTTTCTGCCTATTTCATTAAAAATGTTTTTGTTACTATAGTAAAAATAAATTGAAAATGGATAGATTTCACTCTTCTATCCACAATAAACCTTTGGACGGATACTTAATGAGAATGTGTATATCTGGGATAATCAAACAAAGCAGATCCCCTTATCAGCATAGGTTAGTGAGACAGGAAATCCTACATTTCTAACTCAGACAGTTTCCATAAAAAAAAAAGTTTTTGTTATCCTATAATCTAGTCAACTCACGTTCTCTATCAGATTTTACGAGATGCGCATTCCTTCTGACTCAATATGATCAACTCTCTCCCCCTCACTTTCAATATCAAAGCTCACACTGCAGCTTCAGCAGCTTCATTAGGATTCCTATTCTATGTTTCCAAGGAATTAGCTTTCTGTAGCCAAACCAGTAATAAATTCTGTTGATAATGTTATTAGGAAAGTAGGGCAACCCAGATTACAGATCTGTCTGACACCACAACAGTACACATTCTAAATTTTCATTTGAAGTAAATGGGATGAGTTGGTCAATAAGAGTTTTTTGGTTTGGTTTTGTTTTGTTTTTTAAAAATTCACTTAAAACTAGAGTCACAAAGTATCGTACTTAAAAGAAATAAGAAAATACCCCTCAAAGCAGGTCCTACAATGGAATATTCACTGTATTCCCATAGCTTTTCTGGTACAGCTTAAAATAGTTGCTGTGAAATTCACAGCAAATGCATTTTATTTGTTGTATTTCTCTATGACTCCCCAGAAGGCATAAAGGGACAGACTGGCACCCATCTAGAAAGCAGAGAGTCACATCATCACTGTGATACAGTGTGCGAGTCTGAAGGAATGTTCCTCTTCCTGCGGCTGTCTGGGAGAGACTGTGAAGACTCTCTGCCTGCTTTAGCTTCATCCGAAGATGAACTGCTGTGGGTTAATCACAATAATTATGTACTTTCTCCCTCTCTAAGAAGCATTATTTGCTCTGCATCTCAGACTGGGGATTGTGAAGAATGAAGTTGAGCCTGTGCATCTGCTGTTTGCCGAGTGCTGACTTAATCCCCTCCTATCCTGCTGTCCCACATAATTATTTTGCTGAGTGTGGGTGAAGAGGAAGACCTGCATATTATGCATTGCTGTTTTTCTTCTCCAGACATGTAGTTTAGGTCATTTCTGGAATTGCTGTCTTTTTATCTCCTACTTTGCCTCACAGAGGAGAGAAGCACCTATATTTACAATGGCATAAACCCGAAACTATATACAACCTGAATTAAAAACTGCACTAAGCAAATCTTATCAAGTTTCTCATTAGATTTTTTTTTTTATTTACTTAATGTGATTGCACATGCAAGCTTTATTTAAGTAGTTTATTATTTTGATTGCATACCTCCAAAATATGTTTTCAACTAACATAATTGTGTTAATTTGCATCCTGAAAGGGCACCTTTGCAAAACTGAGCATTCTATCAAGGTTATTCCTGCTGAATCAAAAGAAATTCACACACAGAGCTGTAATAATTACCATCGATATTTAACAATGACTAGGAAAAAAAGAAAAACAAAGAAAACACAAATCTTCCAACCCTAAAGAATTAAAAAATGGAATACAAAATGGATTTTCAGTGTCATAGTTGTAGATTATTTCTAGTTTTCAGGGACTTCTTAAAAACAAGACCTGAACCAACAGCATGTGGCAGTAGTAGAATCCCTTCCCCCAGTCTAAAGATAGAAAGAAATCAACTGTCCTAGTCAATAGTTGGTCAAGTGGTGGCTGTTCAACAGAACGTTTACCGACACTTTGAATAATTCTTGCCTTGATTTTACTGACAGGTAGTGTTTCACCTTTTTACTTAAACTAGTGGCCAAGCTGATATTTGTTGTATTTGTTCTCAGAAGGTTGGTTTTTTTTCCTCAAGTCAGAACATAAAGGCTTCTTTTGATTTAATAGAAATACCCTTAATGCAATCCTCAGCTTTTTTTTTTTTCAATTAGGACAAACTACAACAAGGCAAACTGACTTTTAATCAGTAAAATTCAAATGTCAGATGATATAATTTTAAATTAGTAGGAAGTAGAATAAACAGTTCAACATAGACAACTCCAAAAGACTTCTGATTAGTGACTGCTTCCGGCTGAACCACTACGCACAAGCTTGTTCCCTCTGAACTTTCTGCACCTGTGGAATGAGCAAATGCCACGGAGTGCATATGATCTCGTCTTGGGTCTTGTTCATACATATGCTTCTGTGTAAGAAAGCCACAGCACTGATACTGGTTTTTGGGTCCCTTGGCTCTGCAGAACTCAGGAAGGAGAAGAACATTGTACAGGGAATCATACTGGTATATGACCACATTTGTTGACCTCTACAAATGAGAGAGGCTTTCTTAATCTAGAAATAATATTGTATGCAATCACCTACTAATATGTGGCTTAAATAATTTGTTATACAGGAAAGTGGCATGAAAAAGCCAGATTAGCAACAACAAAAAATCCCCTTGGATATATTCACAGGTGACTACTTTAATTATGTGAAATAAATTAATTACTTTATTCCAAGTCTTATGAGCTGTGTCATAGTAATGCTGACATAGCCAAGACTGAAAAAAAACCCAGGAAAGTAACAGTCTGCCTTGTTATCAGTATGTATGTTGTCAGAGCTTCTCAGTGAACTGTGACTGAGATGTATTAACAGGTCAAAAGGGCAAAGCTCTTCAATTTTTTACAGTTCTAGAAAATGGATGACATTCGAAGAAAAGCTTAGTCTTAGCAGGGGGCCAAACAAAGTGATTTTTTTTTCTATATATATTTTTAAAGAAGGAAAAAGAAAACAAACAAATGCAAGCTCTGTTATTAAAAGGCTTTACTTCATGCTAGGCTTCTTCTATATGTTTATTGTGTACAATTTACAGCTTAAACCCCCTATAAAGCTCACACAATTACCTGGATAAAACCAGAAAGAAAAGTGCTATGAATCTTGCTTCCTGGAGTGGCCCAGGTTGGGCCAGAGGTGAGATTTCAATGAATTACACTCATAAGTGCCCATCAATTATAGATAACGGTATAGTTAGATGCATTATTTTATTCCAAATTAGGGCCGTGTGATTGGGTATTCACAGGATTTCTATCTAGCAGCTTTACGCAAGTGTTGGCAGCTGAATGAGGTTGGACTTGACTGTCTTCTTTAAAGAAACAGAAAATTAATTATATCCTAATCACCTGGCCTCTTTATTTTTTTTTTTCTTTTTCAATAGGTTAACACTTGAATGCTTTAACTGAGTAATAAGAAAAAGATGTGGTGACCTCTTAAACTTTCTAACTTTAAATGTTAAAAATGTCTTAGTAATGAAAGTCCCACAATAATTTTGCTAATGCACAGTCTGCTAATGCCCTCTGTGGTAAGATGAAGACTCAGGGTAGAAATGTAACCAACAGAGGAAATGCTGCAATAATTAGTAAGTTTGTGACAAAGGGGTATAAAGGAGAATGCTCACTATATACTTCTATTTCATCAATGCTTTTCTCAAATTACATCACATTTTTTCACTAGAGCATGTGTTTCTAGCATACATAAAAAGGATGAAATATCCTTTGATAGTTATGCCTTGGGCTGAACTTCAGAGGACATCATTTCAGTCCTAGACTCCCTGGAAAGTCATTTACATGTTTATATACCTGTTTCACTATCCTTGAAGACCTCTCTAAAGGTCTTACATATGCATGGGCTGTGAGACAGAAATTATAAATACACACAGAGCTAATCATGTAAATATAATTGAAATTATCTTCCTTAATAATTTTGCAATGATTTCTAGTGTGTTTATGCACAAATTATTCTTTGAAAGATAAAGCCTGGCCTCTAAAGGCAACACTAAAACTAGAGATGGGGCAGGTCATAATGGATCCATAAGGATTTTCTCCTTCAGTTTTCTACTGCCCAGAAATGCTAAATTGAAGCTAGGTCTCTGCAAACCATCTATTTGCAACATGACAATATTTCCTACGTAAGGAAGGCCAATACAGGCAGTGCTACACGGAACAGTAATAGGATCACTTCACTCACGTGCACCTATAGGTCCTTATTTTAAACTGTGGAGAACTTAATAGATATAGGAAGGTTTGCAGCCTGCAAATTGAGGGGAGACCAACATGCTTCTCCTGTAACGTTTCACTTAGGGTATTTTGCAGGTGCCTTGTATACAGAATTGGTTAGACAGGATTTAACAGGATACTCCTGCTGTCCTTACACTGTTTGCATACCTATAAAGTTCTAAGAGGAAAGCTTGGCATTCACCTCATCAAGCTTTGGATTCTAGAGACCAAGGTTGAAAACTTAACCCTAGAACACCCCACCTATATTGCATTTTATCTCAGCATGAACAAAAGGACTTTCAGCTAATGGCTGCTACCTTGAGGAATTATGTAGTTCAGAGATATTTTAAAAAATGTCATTTTTTGGATATCTTATAAGCACATCTTGTTAAACCAAAAATATCTACAATGAAATGTTACACAAAATGCCATTCAAAGTAGCTATTTACCATGATGATTATTGTGAACGGTCGATTTAGAAAGGGAAAAACATGGTCAATTGTTTCTAAATTGATGACCTATAGGCTTATAGAGCCATTATTGATCAATTTCTGGGCAAGAGCACAGGGTAATCTTTGTCATATGATTTACTTTAGATGATAAGAAAATTTGGTTAATATGCAAGGACGATTAAATAAAAGACTTAATGATATAAAAAATACATTTTATAAATTGCTTCATGACTGAGTATATAACATTAATCCAGTGCTGTTAAATCAGTCAGTATTGCATGCCCCACTGTAAATGACTGAATATTTGTCCTTATCAGTATGTATATTTAGCACAGTAGAAAAAATATTCTTCCACTTCTTTCATAATGCTAATAAAAAGAAACTGATTATTTTTTACTTGTCCATAAAAAATGTCCCCACAGCAACCTGAATTTGATTATGCTGGTATATCAAATATATATATGGAACTGTGCACACAAAGTATAAGAATGTATGCACAAATTAAATTAGATGATTGAAATATCTCAGTGAACCCTTGCTAATGTAACACTTTTTTTTTTTCTGCAGTTACTTGAAATTGAAATAATTTCTAGCCAGAACATGCTGTTCTTTTAGTGTTTAAATCAGCCCTCCTTTATCAACACACTGATCATAACTGCTGTAATTAAAACATCTCAGACCTTGAAAGCTTGCAACACACTGATGAAATACCAAGATATATTTGTGAGAAGTTCTTATTCTTTAGTATAATACTAATTTCACATCTGTTGTAAACAAGCAAACAAACAAACAAACAAAACCAAAACGCAAACCCCTTCCCTAGAATAAGACTTCACTGAACTGTATAAAAAGTTCTCAATCTTATTAGTAGTGATAGAATTGAAACACTTAAAGGCACTTCAAATGATCTTAGCCTACACACTTCCCACCTTGGGCTTTGGCCAGGAAGTTAGTTTTAAGAAGCATTTAATACTACACAAAATCCAAGCAAAGGAAATTGGCTTCAGTTTCTTAAAACTTTAGGTCAGTGGATATTGCACTGATCCAATGTGATAGACACAAGATCTGATTGTTTAGATGTGAACTACTCATTTCACATTCGTTGTGATTTTTCTTTTGCCTTTATTTGAGTCTAGAATTACCAAAAACTCAGTTTGTGTGTGCTCTACCTCAAAAGTAACTGCATTTAGTTTTGTTTAAAATAGAAAATTAATCACTGCCAGTATATTTTTTTTTCACTGACAGTGCTTCAAGTTTGCAATAGAATTAGAAATGATTGTTAATTTACACATACAAGCTAATTTTATGTGACTTAAGAAAGATTAAATGGAACAATCAGAAGTGACAGTGAAAGAAATTAAATCAGGATATGAATGAGTGCTGTTTTATACTGTAGGTGTTCCTGCAAAACCTAATGCTAATACTTAAACTCATCAGTTAATCACTTCCCATATTCTTTTTCAAATATTAACCTTTTAAAAAGTTGAATTAGCTTAAGAATAACTAGATATTAGGATTCATTTAAAAAGTCCATGCTGAAAAAGAATAGTTCTTTTTTTTAAACAGTTTTTAATTATTATGAGGCTTATATGAAGAGGAAAATATATTTTAACAAGCATCCACACAAGTGGTCTGATTATGTTATTCTAATCTGCAAACCTAATTATCACCTCCTTATGGAGTACAAGGAACAGCTTTAGAAGAAAATTAATGTATCCTATCAGTGGGACAGTTTGTCACTTTATTAAATAATCATCGTCTTTGCAAATAAAATTGTTAGAAGCTTCATTGTATTAAGGAAAAAATAAAACCCCTCACACCATTACATATTAAAATTAACTTCCCACCGTTTCTTAAATGGTCTATTAAGCCTTCACTGTGGTGGATTATGAAGTACAAATGAGGATATCAACTGTTTCTAAAATGGTAAGAAACAATTGTGTTCTATGTGCATTTTTACTACCACTGAGTTATAATTTAGCAAACATTTAAACTATTTTCACTAGTTTCCAATGCAGAAAGTGTATATTAAATCCAAAGTAGATAATGTAATCTGTTTTCCTCTTTTTTACCTAATATATAAGCTGTGGGGACAAAATGGACATCACTCTATGCCTATCTCTTTTTCTGATTATTTTTAAAACGGACAATTCACATTCTATATTCCAATCTAGAAGCAAAAAAACAACCCAAACATAATTATAAGAGTTGTCAAAGATGCCCTGGAATAAGTCTTTAGAGTGACCTATGTCATGAAAAGTGGAATCCTTGACAGAAATATTTGATACATCATTACTTAAAATATCATTCTATCTAAGACCAAAATCTCACCTCCAAATCTTCAAAGGCTTTCTGTACAGTAATCACAGAATGTCACAGTTTGCGAATACATGCAAGAATCCAGCCTGTAAGTATAGGGTCATACTTGTCTGACCTGCAATGAAGAAATCTTATTGGGCTCACCAGTAGCTAAAATTTTCTTCACTGATTATTGCAGTAGAAAAACTATGGTGCAGGTTGTTGTCTTTGTTGTTCTTTTTCCTCTCTTAAGATACATATAATGACTTCCATATAGAGGTAGTCTGGATCATTTTTATCTATCTTTGATTAGGCTATATTATTCTATGAAACTAAAAACTACAGAAAATGAAGCCAATTCTAATGCACTTCTCATCTAGAAAGAGTTGTTAGCTAACAGATGGAATAGCAGCTTAAAGCTACATGTAAAAACATAGTTACCCCTATCTCTAACTATACCCTAACTATCTTCGTGAGTCAATGTACATCAGCTGGGATTTAGGTGACACAGTTTGTGTATAATGTATTTGCACTAACGGCTTGAACTTAATCACCTGACATCTCAGGCAAGTGCTCTTACCTTTGTACTTCTAGCCACATTTTTCAATGTCACCTGCTGGAGTTTTCTTCCTGAAGATTCTACCCTGGCAGCAGGGTAGTATAATTAAGAAGTCACTTGGATGGACCTATACTGTATTCACCATTTTCAAGCTGTCCAGGTACTCCATACAAATAAGCATTCACCACGGGTGACTTAAACACATACCCCAAGTCTTCTCTTGTAAGGCAACTTGTGCTTAACTTCAGCAGCACAGAGGGAGATGGTGAGTCTTTATCAAGGTGTTGAAGTTGGGACTCTCTCATTTCAAGCAACCACTGCAGCTCTTAGGATAGTATCAACTGTGGGAGAGGAAAAGCTCCCTTTCTGTCACTGAGGCAGGTTCTGATTTTTTAACCCAAATTAGCTTTCTCTTTAAATAGGAAAAATGTTCTCACATCAGGGAAACTACTTCCTATCCAACACTATCATCTGAAGAAGGTTTACTAGCTACCTATTTTTTCCTTCTTCCAGAAAGCAGGATACTTTGCCCTCATAGACAATCCAGAATTTCTTAAGGCAAAGAACATAAACATACTGATTTGTCTTAAGCATTATGTGATATACTTAAGTGTTCACTTTCTGTGGCTTGGGGGTAAGATATCCAGCCATCAAAAATGTCCAATATTCTGAGATATTATAGATGGGACACGACCAGTACTCTGTAAAATAATCAGTCTGAAATATTGGAAGGTTACTTAATTTTAATGTACAAGACGGTTAATGAAATAAAACATAAAGTCAGTATTTTTATGATAAACTCTATCTCTTTATATTTTTTAACTTATAAATGTGAAGATCAAAAGCATGTCTTGTAATAAAAGGTGAAAAATATAAACGTTCAGACAGATCAGGATTGCAGTGAAACAATGGCTGACCTACTACAACATCTTTTTTGAAAAGGTTTAGACTTACTCCCAAATCTAAATTCTTGGATAACTAAACAAGGCAATATTTACAGTTAGGTATTTCAGAGTGGTCTCAAAAAATCACACACATAAAAAATGATAAAAGTAATTAAATCTAGGAAAAAAATAGGATAGCAGTTATTTATTTGGCAGTTGCACTGATACTTTGCCTCATGCTTCTGAACAGACTTTAGTAAGGAAAGAACACATCTCTAAACCTTAATGTCACTCTCTCATTTTTTATAGGACACTTTGGGCTTTCATTTCTACATACTTTAAAAAAAAGATGGCATCTCTAGAAGTGCTCTCAAACTTTGCACTTTGGCACAGAAACTGAATGTCTACTCCTAGCGTGCTACTAGTTCAGGACACAAAATGGGCATCCTTATGGTTTGATTACTTAACTTTACATTGTCAAAGAGTATTCTGGTATAGGTGTACACCACATGCAGTTATACACCTTCTTATAATTTCATAAAGCAAAATAAAGTCTTATGAAAAAGACAGATGTTATACAATAAAGATTTCACAAAAAATAATAAATAGACCAAACAAAGCAACACTTAAGATTTCAAGGAAGAGACATGGCTGAAAAGCACTTCCCTCTGGCTCTGTCAGCTTCAACATTTCCCTTTTTATTAAAACACTAAACCATGAGCATTAAGCAGCTCTTAATTTAGCTTTATAATAAAAATTGAAATCCTTCTTAACCAAGAGTATAGTTTTGTTGAAATCTGTATCCTTGATTATTTTATGAGGTGAAGGAACAAAGTCAAGCTGAGAAAGGCAAGGAAAAATGGAGTCAAAAGCAGAAAGAGAAATAAGAGAAGTCATAAGATTCCACAGGAAGGAAAAAGTAGGAAGAAGATGAATATGCTTTTTAGTAAGAACAAATTTATGAGTTAAAATTTGATCCAAAAGACTTCCTTCTCTTGAGACAGCTAAACAACATTTGTTTAGGATCAAGAAACAGGTATAATGTGGGACACTAGTGACCACTACTTAGTGATCCAGTGTACTCAACCACCACACGTTTTGTGCCATACTTCAGCCTCATCTTCACCTTGTTATGGAGCATGCTTCCAGGATTGCAGAGCTAGTGCTAACTGAGACAGCTCTGGAAGTACAATCAATCATGCCTATATATCCTTATCCTGCAATTTTAGTCTTTGGGGATTGTAGGTGATGTCAAAGGAGCTTTGGTAAACAGAAGGAAGACTACTGTGTGCGCTTACGAAACATGCCAGATTGCAAATACTTTAGATTAGTGTCTGTGCTTTCTTATACTAGATTTAACAAAAGCGGCTGAGAATCTCTCATTCTGGTATGCAGATACTAGTATTACACATAAACCATCACCTTTGTACCAGTTGTGTCTAGTTTCCACTATATTTATTTTGCTCATGTGAATAAAGAAGCAGATAAATATTGTTAGCAATTTAAGCAACATAATTAAAACCTTATTCTTTCACCAGACTTTCAAAATACAAAAATGCCTCTTCACAGGGTTAAACCCTGGAAACCTGTTGATAAGAGTCAAATTCCCACCTGCTTACTTGTTTTCTATGTTCTGCCACAGATGTGAACCATGACTTCTTTTTTTTGCATTGTAGACCAGCTGCTATTTTGTTGTTTAGTAATTAAAACACTTTCCAAGTAAGAGAGTGCATCTGATTGCTCTTTATCAGAAAGGAAAACTGCATCCCTATATCCCTGTGCTTGTTTGAGTGTCCTCACTATGAAGCCAGTGTAAAAATAGTCCCATGGCTGCAGTGGCATGGCTGCTGTGCAGCTTTGTTATGGTAAGCTTTTTCTGAAGCACAAGCCCTATTTAATTAGGTCAATCCACTCAGGTGAATTTTTATGACTCCATAACAATTTGACAATTAAATTTATGTTCCCAAATCACTTTTGCAGAACATTTACACTACAATTTCTCTATGAAATGAAAGCAGCAAAACATATTGAAGATTTCATTCAGAGTGAGTTGTCAGCTGCCTCATACCAGCAAGAACATATTTCTTTGATTAACACTTTTTTTCTTTCTTTGAACATCAACAAAATCTTGGTAAAGAACTAGATTGACAGCTTAACAGCCTTCAAGGCTTTACTATCAAAATCCAAATCACTTAAAAATCTTTTGCTACTTCTGCTACTGTAGTTATTAATATATCATCGTAACTAAAAGAAAAATTCCAAGAAGTATTCCAGCTCATAAAAAAAAAAAAATCAATGCTGCCCTTGTTTTTTTAATATACTGTGAGCACAAGTATTCTAACCACAGAGAAAGTTCTTCAGTTGGCCATTATACTCCCAAATCACAAGTTACTGTTCCAAAAAGCATTCGATGCCTTTAGACATCTTCATAATTGGCTCAGAAATAGCATGCTGCAAGAAAGGTTAACAGACCTTGCTGTGCCTCATATGGACAAATCTTTATTAAAAACAGCATAACTGAAAGGTTCTCAAGAACCAGGAAACCATATTACTTGCAGCTGTTCCCTAAGTCAAATTTTAACCAAAAAAAATAGCAAATCTAACAGATGGCTTCTTCGTCTGACTATTAAATCAAAATCCTAGGCACCTTTTACCACATCTACCTATGTCACGTGGATTTATATGATACCCTGGTCCTAAATTTTAGGCACATCAGGAAAATAATTTAATGTAAAATCAATATGATATTAAAATACTGTATTAATTTCTTAACCCAAGGAACGCTATTAATTGTTGGCATATCTAAGCACACTTCCAGGGATTGAAACTGGATAGAATTTGAAAACTTTCCAAGTTTAGTAAATTCCAAGTAATTACGAGGTAACAGTTTTTACATCCAATGATTTTCTGCTTGTTCTGTTGTGATCCATTTTATGCCATGACATATGACAAGCATCCAGCTCATCCTTGCAATCAATAATCAGCAAATGAATTCAGATTTCTGTAATTACTGTTCATTAGAACTTTGAAAAACAATACCAAAATGATATTGTTCCCCACGGGTTTCTTTGCCTGTTTTGTATCCTGTCTTGACAGTTTCCCCAGAGAGTCCTCCTGGGCTTTTTGAGCTGGAAGAGGGGGGTATTCTCATCCTTAGCCAACAATCTGCCACATACCCTGTTGATTTGAACACTTTTATCCAAACCAGAGCTGAATATTATACAGCACTCAACAAAGACAGGTAACATACATACAGTGTGTATTTCCTGAAATGCAGAGCAGAGTCCTAAATAAACAGAACATTTTTTGCCGGATCAGGTCAGCAACATTTTTTAAACTTCCACAATTTCTCTGTCTGCTAAAGGAAAAAGCTGAAAGTAGGATACAAGTGCTCTGAGCACTGGTGAGATAGCAAATGAACATCTGTTAATTTTCTACTTCAAAAGCAGATGTAGATCAATAATCATCAATCATTCAGCAATATAGTTACAAGAGAAGCCGGCTGTTCTTTCTGAGATGTGCTAGTACATGAAAATATCCTAATACAAGTAAGCCTGTCTTTAGGTAGGGCAAGAATATAAGAAATTGTATGAGTTTGTCTCAGAAGATGTAAATGACAAAACCAGTATTCCCAAAACACATTAAACCTCCTCTTAGGCACAGTAAGTTCAGTGAAGGAAAGACAGGCAGTATCACTTTTATCTCAGCTAAACTTGGCTTCAACACATAGAATAAGCAACAGCCATTCCCTTTAAATCACCAAGCCAGCCAATACATTTCTCTGGTGATGTTTCTTGTTTTGTACTTTTTTTCTGACAATCTAAAGTTTTGCAGTGATTTCACAAACACACACACACACACCCCCCTAAAATATTACTTTTTCAGTAAGTAGCTAATACAAACTAAAAACAACCAAAAACTTATTAAAACAAAATACAACTAAATAAAAAAAATAAAAGCAGAAAAAAGAATTTGGTAAATTGATGCTAAGGAGATTCAATGCTAAGGTAAATACATCTCAGTTTTCATGATATACTTATGTTCTTATCAGGTGAAATAAAAAGAAGCAGTAGTTATTATTTTACAAGTAAAACTAAGCCACAAAAATATTGTGAAGGCAATGTTAGCAACAATGCAGTTATAACAATATAATAATAGGCACTGTCATAAAACTGCATCTATCATACAATTTTCATATAAATGCATTGCATGCTCTACATTATTAAAACCCCAGTATTTAAAAAAAATATATTTTCTTTGGAAGTATATATCTGATGTTAATAAAATGAAGATATATACGTCAGAAGTCAGTAAGAACTTTACCTAAGGAATATCCATGAAATTGATCTTATTTTGTAAGATACACAAATTATACTTTACTACATACTGTAAGTTTGGAAATACTTTCAGCTTTGCACATTTCTTAGAAATTGCTATGCAACCTGTTGCAATAAAAATAAGAGACTTGAAATCAGAACAGAAAGCAGTCAATTTACATGAAAATACACAGACACGACCAGGCAAACTACCTTCAAACAGAATAAAGAGCAAAATGGAAAATGTTATCTGAAGTGATGGAGATGGTGACACAGGCTCTTTATTAGATACATTAAGTACTTAAAATCACTTCAGTTATGTGATTAGCAAAGATAAGAACTATAGGTTATTTAATCAGGGGCTGGCATAGGGGCTAGAAGGATTAGTTTTCAGGTAATCTACTCTAAACTGAATTTTGAACAGTAGTACTAAAATACCTTTAGGAGGACTGGCTAATTTTTTAAAAAATTGTTTTCCAATTACAACTGATTTGCAGCTTCAGAGTGTAGAGTTGGAAGCCTGGGATATATTAGTTGTAAGATTTTGGATCTGAAGCAAATCTAGGACCCAATTTCTTGTGACTTAAAGCACAAGGCAAGTAAAAGCACATGGTCTATATTGAATCAGTCTATGCTGTACTGAAGGAGCATTTTGGGCTCTCTCCTCTCCAAAAATAGGGGCTTCATTACTGGACTTTTAAAAAACAAGCCCCATAAAGCATGCACAGTTCAGAGTAAAGGTTTTCATATTGTGATTAAATTTTAATTTCTTTGTACTAAAGAATGATGTGTTTATGTTTATTAAATAGCAAGTGTAAAATTTATTCCTTAACAATTCATTTAATTGCTTTTAATGTCTTGGATATTATCAATAACATTATATGTAAGTGCGCTGTGGCCACTTAGCAACCCCGACTGGATTTTGAAAGAAGGTTTTGTGATATATATCAGAAAAGGCTGCTGCTTAACTGATTATAAAGCCCAGCATCAGCTGTAAACATGAAACATATCCACATGAAACCTATGTAAAGATTTGCTATTTACTTCAGAGATTTGAAGATTAATTGATCCAAAATGAAATCTGAAAATCGGCAGCAAATTTACTTTGTTAGCATTCACTAGTTCTAACAACTGCTACAAATAAAGCAAACAATACTTGATAAAAAAACTGCATTATGATGCATTCTATTTACTGTGCGCTTATGAAAATCAGGGAAAATAACCTTATTCTTTTGTATAGAAATATTTGACAATACTTTATCAGCAAGCTGTAGCTTAGTAGTTTTGTCAGTGTTTCTCATAACTGTTAACAGTCTCCCCTCACATGTGCATTTCCTATAAATCAGAAACCTTTTTCTATCATTGTGTTATTGTTATTTCAAATAGTGTGACATAACATTGGAGAGACCAAGATTTAATTCCTATATAGTTAAGTTTACCTTTAACATATAAGGTAATAGTTTTAATTACTTAAAGAATATGTAGAAACAATAGGTATTCCAATCTATAGAAAAGGTTCAATGACCTACTCTGAGTAATGAAACATCATCTGCAAGAAATTCCTTTACCAGCCTGACACCTGATGAAGAAAATCAGATTTTATTGACCTTGGTGCATAGCATATGGATGGACATGTGAATCAACGGTTTGCTACTTGCCCAATATATGCTGGGCCAGTCCTCCTGAAGAATTTGCACCATGTTAAACAATCCTTTCTCCTAGAGAATACAGTTATTTTAAAACTTTAATGGAGCTATACATTTTACTTGACAATTTCTAAAGCTACTGTCTTTTAAACAACCAGGAGTTACTACATATCTTTAAAACACAAAACTTTCCTTAAAGCAAAAAACATTCCCATATCTTGTCAGTATTAATAGAACCATATTTCAGTTCTTTGTGTTTAAAAGTGCAGAATGGCAAGTGTTTCATAACAAGCCTCTCCAATGGAAAGTGCCCAATAAACAGACAGCCTTTACTATTATAACAGTACAAAACCTGACCACATTTTAGTCCTGCAATAGTGAATTTGACAGCTGAGGACCCTGAGAATACAAACATAAATTCACTGCTACACTTAGGGTCTGATACAGAGCACTGCTTTCAGAGATGTACTTTGAAATCACAGAGGATGCTCAGGACATAGGGATACTTACTTAAAATATATTTTATACAGCACACTGCCTCTAGTCCTTGTGAGTCTGAACCTATGGTTCCCCAACCCCACCAGCCTCCCAGATAGCCACTACAGAGTAATGTTTAAGAGAGTAAGAAGTCTCTCAAGCAGAAAGCCTTAGCCCATTAGCACTTTTTAGAGAAATGACAAAGATATGCAATCTTGTATCAGAGAGAGGCGCAGATACTGCAGATGCAAACTGCTGTCATTTTGCTCTACAGACAACAGTAATATGTAGGCTGAATCAGCATCATATGCCAACCACCTTCTTTTCTCCCAGCTCAGTAAACTCAAATATGCATTATACATGTCAGGTATTTTTACTAAATATGAGCTACTTTTTTTTTTTTTCTTTCTGTCTATAAATATAACCAGGGGCTAGGCAGAGTAGGTTGTTCAACTACAGCCCATCTCTTGCTCATGTGAAACTATTTCACATTCTATCATAAATGCCACAGGCTGCCTGAGCAAGGGAAGCCTAGTGATGAGACCCTTTTACTCCAGCTCCAGGAAGCTTCATGCTTGCAGGCCCTCATCCTCTGAGGGACTTCAACCACTCCGATAGCTGCTCGAAAAGTAGTATGGTGAGCTGTAGGCAACCCAGGACAATCCTGGAATGCACTGCGGATAATTTATGCCAGGTAATAGACAGCAGATGAGATACAGGACCTGATGGTCAGCAATGCAAGTGAGCTAATTTGTGATATTAAGATTGGAGGTGGCCTGGACTGCAGTGATCACACACCGGTGGAGTTCACAGTCCTGCACATCATAGGTCAGGCAAAAAGTCAGGACCCTGAATTTTAGAAAAGCAAACTTGAAGCTCTTCAAGGAACAAGTAAATAGGAATCCCTGGGAAACTGCTCTTGGGGACAAAGGAGAAGAACAGAAATGGAAGATCTTTAAGAAAGCTTTCCACAGAGCACAAGAGCTCTGTAAGAAATCAGGCAAAGAAGAGATTGTCATGGCTAAGCAGAGACCTGCTGATCAAAATAAAAAGCAAGAAGGAAATGCACAGGCAGTTCAAGCAGGGACAGATATCCTGGTAAAAGTATAGGGACGCTGTCCAGTTGTGTGGGGATGGGATTAGTAAGGCCAAGGTGTGGCTGGAGCTGAACTTGGCAAGTGGGATGCAAAGACAACAGAAAGAGCTTCTACAAGTATGTCAGCCAGAAAAGGAAGGTCAAAGAAAGCATAAGCCCCATGATAAGCAAGACTGGCAAGCTGGTAACAACAAGAAGGCGGCTGAGGGATTCAATGTTCTTTTTGCCTCAGTCTTCACCAGCAACTTCTCACACCTCCTAAGCTCATAGACTGGAAGATGGGGACTGCAAGGGGGGAAAGTCCCTCCTACTGTAAGAGAAGATCAGGTGTGTGACCACCTGTGGAACCCAAACACACATAAACCTATGGGACCCAATGACATGCATTCCAATCTGCAGGGAATTGGCTGATGTAGCCACTCTCTGTGATATTTGAAAAGTCTTGGCAGTCAGAGGAAGTCCCTGGTCCCTGACTGACCAAGCTTTAAACTAGATTCAAAGGGGGAAAGGGGAAAGAACAGGCTCCCTGGAAAGAAGCCTGGGATGTTTGTGGTGCCAGTGTGCCAGCTCCACTGCTATTTCAGGGAAAGTAGGAGACAATAAGCCGTGTGATGGGGCAGATTCAAGAGCTTTCAATGAGCTTGGACTCAGTAAAACCTGGGAATAATCAAGTAGATGCGAAGGAGAAGGGGGATAATGATACAATCAGGCCTTCATGTCACAAGATGAGGGACGACACACCAGGGTTGAAGTGATAGGGGGCTAGTAAGGAAATTCAGCCCATTACCCTGCAGCATGCTGGGGACACAGCAGCACAACCAAAATCTCACAGAGATGAGCCAGGGGCTCCTGTGATAGTAGCAGCCAACAGGGAAACATCAGGGAAACACCTCAAGGGAATTAATGGG
>JAAGNO010022489.1:35481-48992 GCA_033439905.1 Ceryle rudis
ATTTGAGAGAAGTATTACATTCAGTATGAAGTCTATATATATTAATTTTTTAAAGGATTTTCCGAAATGAATTAGCATATGGGGGGAAAAAACAAAATTAAACACGAGTTAAATTTTACATTATTGCTCATTCCAAACATTACTAAGATATTCTGTTTAAAATAATTTTTATTTAAACCAATCAGTGTTAATATAAATCTCAAATAAGCAAGTATTTAGTGTAGATCTATAGGTACCCAAAAACATCAAACAAGGATGAAACACTTTATGTCTAAAATAGTTTTGTAGTTACTAGAGTCTTAAGCATGCTCTGGAGAACAGACTGGTCCAACCTTCAAGGTTTGGTTTTGGGTACTTTGGAAAAACAAATGAACTTTAATACAATGTCAAAGACAAAATTGTTCAGATAGATTGATGATAGTTAAAGAAACTTTTAAGATTATGAATAAACCCCCCCAATCCATAATGCATAATATTTTACACACACTCTACCTACATAAGGATGTGGCATAGTATAAAAGTTTTAGGCAAAACTTGTGATGGCTGATCAAATAAAATCAGTTAGTGGTGCTACTAAGTATACCACCTTGGAAATACTCACTTTTATTCAAAATCTTGTTAAGTAGTTTCTAAAGATGTACGTAGTTTGCTGTTTTATGCACATCACATGACTATTTATTTATTTTTCTATTATCTTTAAGAATGGAACCATCATTTAACTTTTTACTATTTTACAAGAAAATGACAGCAAAAATCCCTAGTGAATGTACTGGTGTTAGTCACAAAATACCTTATTGTTCTGTCCTGTCATTCAAACTGTCTTCTGAAACTTTCAGTGCTATATTCTCAAACTGCACTCATCATTACTTTAAATTTATTTTTATGTGCAATTCTGTAAGGCAAATATCCACAAGTATCCAGGTGATCCCACAGTTCTTAAAGAGGGATGAAATAAAGCTGACAGTAAACCCTGAGACATCACATTTCTAAACAAAGCCTGCCAGCTGAACTAAAATAACAACTCTGTTAACTTCAGAAAGGCCCATCATTCATACTTTATTCCACGTCAGATGTGCCAACATTGGAAAAGTATATTCGTTAGTCCATTCTACAGGAAAAGGAAATAGAAGGACTACTGTTGTACTTAACTGTTAATGTTCTGCACACTGAAGCAAAAGACAGACCTAAGACAAAATGAATAAAGGAGTAGTAGAATATTTGACAGACTAGGAAACACTAATCAAGGACTAACTGTCTAATGAATGAAATGAAAAGGCTAATGTGCTTACTCATGCATAACAAATGCAAGGCACAAACAAGCTAGGGATCAATGCCCACTGCAGATGGCAAACAGGCAGTTGTTTCCATGCAAGGTTGGTTTTATCAAAATTTTCCCTGCTTGAAAATTTTCTGACTCCAAAGCAGATCAAGTAACTTAATGAACCGAGCAGTAAAAAAAGTTATACACGAAGCTAATTTTGATGATCACAACAAAAGATAGGCACATATTTGAACAATATCATAAAAAAGTGTTTTGAAAGGCTCTTTTTATTAATGGAGACGGTAAAGCAGAGTAGCAACTACACACAGATAAGCTTGAAAGTAGGGGTGCTGCTAAGCCTTTCTTCAGTTTATACTGTGCAACTGCTATTTTGAACCCTTAACTGAATCCAACATAGAGTCCTTAGATGCCAGAGAACAGGGACCTCTTCCCAAACACAACTCCACACTATAGGAAAATGCTGGTTGTGTGTTAGCAAAAGAATCCTTTGCTTTAGGGGAAAAAAAAGAAAAGAGAAAATAAGAAAAACTACACCGAGTTTTCTGTTTTTCAAATGTCTTCTCTTTTACTTCTTAAGATAGTAGCATACAGACTAGTATAAATAAATTAAAAACAACCAGAAAAATTGAAAGTAACAGGAACTTGAGAGTGGGTAGAAATGCAAGTTCTGTCTCTGAAGAGTTGCAGGAACTACCAGATGCCATCCCTGAATCCTGAGGAACAACCATCAGAAGTTTTGTGTTTCTGGATGAGGAGAACAGAGGGTCCTTCATCATGAGCTGTTTTGGCTACATTTGAAATAGGATTCATTTTAGCAGACTTCATACAGCCAATTCAAGAAGGGGCATCTAGCCTAACCTGTTTGGAGCATACAACTGTTGTTGGACCAATGGGGAATTAAGTTCTTTTTTGTGCCACAAACTATATTAAAATCACCTAATTAACTATACTGAGGAACACAGCAGTATCCACATGCATCGTAAGTTGAATATTGTTTGTGTATTGTCACCTTAATATGCTGACCCTTCCTGGTGCCTGATATTGTGGATGACCAGTAAAATATGAGAAATGATCTATGAATTTGATAATAAAACATGTAAAAGAGAAAACTTGGGAGTCAGTAAAGCAAACTCAGATCCTTCATGATATTACCTAGCAAGGTAACAAGTAAATTAATTTTTTTAGAAAGGTCATTTGACAGTCTGCTACTGGTCTATAATTAGTATCACTTGTAGGCATTATTTATTAATTTTTCTTAATAAAACTATGTGTATACTAGCCTGAAATATGATTTTCCAGCAGTACTATACCATTTCCATTTTTAAAAGTAACACACCGTAAGTCCATAAAAGTATGCCTAAAATTTGCAAGACCTTTATTATTAATAATAATATGAGGAGACACAATGTTATCAGGCATGTTGCAAGGTGAAAGGAGGAAGGTCTTACAGGATGACTGCAATATGAAACTAGCACCTTTCACTACAGTTATGCTTCAGTCACAAAGCTCATTTTATACCTAAAGCATTGAAATATTTTTCACCAAAGCATCTAAGTATGGAAAGTTTTTTTTCAGGAACACTTTTGCATCTAAATCAATGCTCGTACATGAAGTAAATGCTGAGTACAGATCATTTAAAGCAGAACTAAGTAACTAATTAGACAATTTTGTGTTTATGAGATTATTTTATGAATATTTGAGTTGTATGCTGCTATTCTAAAACACTTCATTCTTTTTTAAGATGCTTTTACTCTCATCTGAAAAAAACTATCACACCTTGTTCTTTTTTTGTATGTCTCTATATCAGATGTTTTCCACTCAGTACTGCAGCATTTTGAAAGTCCAGATGAAGGAATAGGTGTTTGAAGAACAAAAAATGCTGTTTATCCCACTTTAAATTCTGCCAAATTGTAACCAGACTTTTAAAAAACATGCCTCTCCATGTCCTGAATATTCAGCCAGGACATACATGTGATGAACCTGCAGACACATACACATATATACACCTTTAATTTGAACCTGTTCGGAGTCTGAAGTAGCTGGACTATATTATATCTCACTCAGGTTTGTTTAAAATCCTGACAGTGAAGATAAGATAGAGAACAGGCAGAGCATATCTGAATCTACTCCTAGGAAATGGAAAAAATATTTTAATTGAACTAGGACATTTCTCAAAGTGACCTGCCAAGAAGAAAAGAAGCTTAAGTTGCTACACCTCTTTAATACCTTATGATTGACTTACACACATATATATTCATCTTTTTAATGGGTATTAGCATTACCGGAAAGCAATCTGAAGCAGTCTTTTCAGAGGAGTAACCTTATACATTGTGAATAACCTTATAGAAAGATTAATGCCTTTAATATATGTCTATCTATAAGCTTGCTGTGATTAAAATTTCCATTAAATAATAATTTTTATGCTGGTGAACAAACAAATGACCAATGTGCATCTTCTCTGGATATAAATGGTCTGATTATTTTTTTCTAAGATGCTTCTTTAATTAAGGCTTAATGGATCCACAAGGCTAGGAAGCTTAAGGGATAATTCAGCAACCTGTAATCTTTGGATCAGAATGCAAATCTAACCTGAACAACCAGTTAGCTCCTATCAGTTATTAATGTGGAATAGTACAGATGTACAAAAAATATCGACAATAGATTAAGAAAATTTTGCTGTAGTGGCTTAAGACTAAAAATTATTTTCTAGATAAACCAGTATCCTTACAATTATGCATTACACTTTCTGCACATACACACAAAAAGCAAAAACCAGATATGTCATTAATTTTAATATTTATGACCCCACAATAATCAACAGCCTCAAATAAGCAAATAAAATAACTAGTACTAAACCACTCAGTGACCAAGTCTAGAAAAACAGTACTCAAAATTGTCATTTCTTATTTGACTCCCACATATTTTTTATTAAATTACATGCATTAACCTGAGAGACAAAGTAAGAAATCTTCTAAAAAAAATTTCATTAATATATTAGTTTTTAGTGAAATAATAGTTACTGTAGTTGTCTCATTTTATACTGATATTCTGAGACACATCTGAGAAAGGTGATAGCTTGGGAAGGTCAGAGCAAGAAGAGATTTCAAGCTCTTTTAGATACAGTTTTATTTAAAGATAATGATAATTCACATTCTTAAGAGAAAATCTAAGTAAAAAACATCTGAGAATTTTTTTTCCTGTTTTTTCAAGGAAAACACAGAAACTGTCACAATAATGCTATTCATTTTGACAGTCATATTCTTGACAGCCAGCCTTGTGATGGTCATATTTAAACACATTCCAGCTGTACATGTATTACTAAGTTGAGTGACAGTTCGTATTTTAAATACTCATTTAAATAGGTAATATCTCTAAATCCGGGATGAAACATCAGTAACCACAGCATTTATAAATGGTAGGCAAAAGAATAGAGGATAGTAGACCTGGAAATTGTAACAAAATATTTGGAACAGGTCTTCATATTTTCTGACACTATGTATACATAGATCAGGATTAGAATTATTTCACACGAAGTGGAATCCATTTTGCAGGAAAAGATGTGTTTGTGGAAAAAAACCCACAAATTTACCCCTGTGTTCTGCCCATGTATAACTCTATAACATACAGACATGTACACAAATTGACTCATCAGAATTTACTATCATCAAAAACTCAAACATCAAACTCATAAAAATTTACCATCAGTAAGTTCATTTAAGGTAGCCACATGTCCCAGCTGTATAGGGACCAGTCCTATAAGACAAGCCTTTGTACCAGTACATCAAGAACTTTCTTTGAGGAGCTATTTTGTCTTTTAGAAACTGACACTAAATTTCTGTGTATCTACATTTTTAAGACCTTAATCAAATTAAAGGACCATCACAGAAGACTGGGAGCTAAAGCAGTTAGGTCATGAGACTAGATGACTAAAACAAACTGCCCCATGACTCAATACAATGCAGAGGACATGTACCCTGTAAGATGAGCTCTGCTGAGGATACATTGTGTTACTGAGCACATCTTACTTACTTTATATTTGGTGACCCTAAATTTACTGTAACTAGAGAAGGGTTCTTCTAGATCTATGCTGAGTGTTTATGTGGTCACTAAAAAGAGAAGAAAAGTGATCACATGGCAATTAGCCAACGGAGCCATATAGACAATGTATTAAATATCTTGTAAATTAAAAAGATCTCTGTGGTAAGCCTTTAGTAGCATTTCTGATAACTGCTGATGGAGAACTATGTTGAAATTGTCCCAAATTATTCTGCACAATGAGTATGGGCATATAACAATCAAGGACACAGCTCAGACTGAAACGCAATATAAGCAATGCAATGAAATTGGCTGTTGCTTTAGCTGTTCTTCAGAAACACACAACAATGGCTTACAGATATCTTCAATAAAAAGCATAGAGTTTACATTACTAGCCTGTCTATCTTGAAATGAATGCCTAGACTTTCATACTCAGTGCTTTTGCAGTTATGAGGAGAGAAAAAGTGAGTAATTCTCCCCCCCCCGATTAATTACTAAGCTTTTTTTTTTATGGTGAAATACTAATTATTTCCATCACACCAAAACCTTAACGTAAAGAAAAGGGCTATTTGGGATTGTGCACTGTCTTGAAAAAGCTCAACCTATTTATGGTTTTCAAACACTGTCTTAATAAAAAAATCCAAAACATCTAAACAAAATACCCTTTCATTCTGTGCTTCGATTAAGCTAGCATTACAGTAGCATTCTGAGGGGCTAAACTGAGTCCCTTAGTATTGGTGCTTAAACTGGCAGGGTCATCTCTCAATCCTCCCAGTATGCTCAACAGTGAGAACAAAGCTCTTTGGAAAGATTCTTCCAAAAAGTATGAAGATATGTTCTGAATCATCATTTGGAAATCTTTTGTTACTAATCATACAAGAAGCTGAGCACATTTAGCTTCTTAACTTTATGAAGCTATGCCTGAAATGCAACAGTCTGAACAGTCCTCTGAGATCTTCACTGAGGTTCAAGCCAAATCTTGCATCACCACCCATTTTATATGCTCATTTGCTCGATAGGGATCAAATAATAAATGTTCACCTGACTTATCCTTAGCAACTTCCCATACCTTGTTAGTCAAAGCTTTGGCAACAGAGCCTTATAATTTTAGTACATATTTATGTTATTCATTTGCTTCCATAGAAGTTACTTATGTTAGATTATTTAGATACTGATGTTCTCTCTCTCTCCATTGATTTGTGACAAACTTTTTAAGATCCTCATCCTCACGTCTTTTATATAACCTCTTTACTCTTTCTCATAGGCCTAAAAGCAACTTTCTTGACTTTTGCTCAACATCTGCATTTGTTCTTGTGTTGCATCGATCAAAATGTTGTCACAGATTGCCCTGTTCACCTTTCCTAATTTCATTGTCATTCGCATACTTCACTTTTACCATCTTCTCAATTTGATTTGTGGCAAATAAGCCAAACTGTCTCTGTCCTAAGAGAGAGGTACTTAACTTGTAAGTTCCACATTATTTGATAAGCAGCACTTCACCACTAACACAAACCCTCTCTCTTGCAGGATTTTATCCCAGAATCTTCCTTTCGAACTTCCCTTTCTGACATAATTTTCCAGGATCAGTGTCAGTGCCCTATTCTTCTATTCCACCCCCATTTTTTTTACCTGAGCTGATAAACTCACCACAACTTCTCTGCCCTGCAGGAGAAGGAGAGGCCCTGCAAGTATCACTGGCCTCCATACTCCAAGTATCTCCAGTGATCTCTTTCTTATGAGTTCAGAGAGTTTGGAGATGATTAAGATATTTGTTTATTCTATTCAGCATAAGAGTTATGTGTAAAAAAACACCTTCCCCATACTCACTCTTTCCACCACCTCCAAATCTACCTGGGTCATAAGGCTAGACATTCAGATTTGAGATCCACCTATCAACAATATATTGGACTAGAGGCATTTGTTTTAATTTGGAATTTCACTTCTCCCCCCAGAAATACTGTTCAATCAATACTGCTTACTATATTAATTTTCCCCCTTGCTTTTGCTACTTAGATTTCTCTTCATATATTTTATTTCTATAGCCTGCTATTTAAACACTTGTTGCAAAGTATCTAGAATGGCAGAACAAGCTGTTTTCTCTCATGGAATTTAGGACTGTTCAGGCTCAAATGCTGTTGGTCCAGAAGCACAGTAAACACAAGTGTAGTCTTTGAGTTACAGCTCTCCATAATTTTATGTTGTCAAACTTCCATCCAGTCTTAATCTTACTTACACTATAAGCTTCTTGTTAAGTAAGCGACTATAGAAAACTCTAATACAGAAAGAAAAACAAGTCCTCACATAAAATACCTGATGTAACTTCTAAATGACTACCTGTCAAGAATTGTCATGTACTAAGGGAAAACTCTTTTGTCCACAGTTTAAGTGGGTGACGGTTGCAAGGATTTTTCTGTCCTTTGGTCATCATTTGATGATACATCTTGGTTTGCTATCCTTGCAAACTGTATTAAGCTTCCCACACAGGTTTCTATGGAGGCTCTTTCAAGCTTCCTTCCTTCCTTCTTTTTCCTCTACTGATCTAGGTCACATCCTTGTACCAGTAAGCACCTGTGATCCAGTTTAAACCTTCAGGGTCTCTCAAAGTGTGACACAGATGTGGGAAGACAACAACAGCAACTGAAGAGAATATTTGTAATCCCTCGGTAATGCTGCCTTGGTGGGGGAAGAGTGAGAGATATCCTACTCTTTCCAAGTATTCAACCATATTTGTACAGCCTTTGATGGCTTCCAAGTTCTGAAGAAGTAGCAGAAGAGTCTAATGAAAGTACCTACACATGACCTGGTTCTCCATAATGCTCACAGCTAATGCAAAAGTGACAGACTGCGTCACAGCAAGAGTGAGGTTGCAGGGAAAATGGCAGAGCAGTTTTGTACCAAGCTGAGACAAACCTATTTAACAGTAGTTTGAAAATAACTGGGCAGCTGAGAAGTCTCCAAGAATTATGTGGTAGATTCACACGAGTTACTCATGTCAAGATTACTCTCACTAGGGTTCCTCTGAGTATCTAAAAGGGTAATGCAGAAACAGAATTAAATTTAACTGTTGATAAAGAGATTAGACTCAAGAGACTAGACCCTAGCAGATCAACTTGATAAATCATGTTTCATTGCTGTTACTCAAACTTTTGGCTTTGCAGTTGAACACATACTAATCTTCACACACAGTTTAAGTGGTCAAATTCATTCCTGGAGTGCAAAACCTGATCAAATGCTACATGGCAATGATCAGTATTTCCATGAAGAATAGGGGCTTAATATTCTCTGAAATATTCCTGCCATCCCAAAACCTTAATATAATTAGTTCATATAAACAGTGTTTGGTACCAATCTCAAGTTAAGTAAAGCCTAGACTCCTCAGTAATGCATATTTGAAATAAAAACTAGACTAAAAAATGGAACTAGATATCACCTTCCTGAGCATTTACGCGCTAAAAGAGATATTCCGTATCTTTTATTTTCTTTTATTTATAATCTGTATTATTCTGAATAAAATGATCTCATATTCCAAAAAATCCATAAAAATACGCTATGGTTTATCGAATGAAAAGCCTTTCCTGAACTTAGCATTTGGATTCATGGAAAGGTGTTAAAATATATCCAAGTATGAATGCATGTTTATGGTAGTGTAGTCAAATTTTATAAAATTGATTTTTATATAACAAATAACAAATCAAGCTTTCTCCATAGGTGCTTTAAATAAACAATTCAGGCATGTAAAATATTTTACAGAGATGATCTACCCAGTGTGTGACACACAGGGGTTATGCAGTACCTATTTTTTTTTTTTAGTCTCTGGACATTAAAAGACTCTGAGTTTAAATATAAGTATTTAGTCCACAGAGAGGTTCTATTATGTGGTATAAAAGAAGTAAGTCAGATGTTATTGTCATAATATTGATACTTAGGGACAATAAAAAATTGTTCTTTCTTGTATTGAATTCACTAATAATTAAGAACTGTAAACATTTTTTAACAAAACTAACATGCAGTTAAAACTGTCTTCAGCTGAAAAAACCCAAACCAGCAACAGGAGAAACTGCCAGTCCTGTGTTTCACTATTGGTTTACTCTATACTATTTCACCCTTAAGCAATCTCACAGCAAAATAAAAATATGGTTCTTGATGTGGTCAGGAACCCTGGAAACTGCACTAAAGCCCTTTGCTGTGATTTCACACATATAGAATCATGAAATTAAAAAGAAGTAAATGTCTAAATAAATGTCTTTAGAAGTGCTGCACCAATCCTTCATAGCAGGCTAAAGAAATGTTTTTGTGGCCTTTCACATGCCATAGATGCAAGTTGGCAGAAGACCACTGAAAAAGTCTAGAGAAGAGTATGATGAGTGGAACTAAGAAATTCCTGAAATTTTCTAACAAAAAGTTCCCCCTCCCAAGTGTGCGCTTGCATAATGCTTTTTGCCTAACCATCTGGACAGGCTCAGTGCGTCATGGTTGTTTAGCAACTTACAGCTTTCATGGTAGCTTTTGAATATATTATACCAGTATCCTATTCTCAGCCTCAAATTGTTAGGGAGGATTCTATATCTGCATAAAAACTCCTTGCATAAGTCCCATTTACTCAGGATTTCCAACTCAGATGAGGTTTTCCAGAAGGCTAAGTTGTTTACACTAAATACTGGGGTACAGTTCCCCAAATAAATTATCTAGATTACAGAGCTAGTCCCCAAATGATCAAACTAAGGGTGCAGCAAGCTGTAGTGCAGAGGCAGGAATAAGTAGAGTGAGAATATAAATTCTTTAGCTTCTTTCTTCTCTGAAGCCAGTATCCCTTAAAATAATGCTCTTTGGTTTGAAATAAGCCATGGAATATGGAACCACATATATGCAAAAGAGGTATTGTAAGTATGCAGAAATGTCAAACTATACTTTTATTTGTACATATATCACAGTTTTAACACAACTAGAGAGCTTTTAATTTTGAAAATCTGTTGATGTGCTGATTTCAGCTCCTGCAGATCAGTTCAGGAGACAACTAAAATACATGGTCAAAGCCAGGTCCATAAAATTTCATTGCAAGTAACTTGAATGCAACAGTTTATCTGAACTGCAGGCCAGAAAGTTATGTAACAAACATATTTTACAGATGGAGAACCACACTGTTTATTGATAACAATAACTCAACTTCTTCATGATACAGAAGTTCTAAATAAATCTATGGTCTAAACAAAAGCATATTCAAATCACCCTTTAACTTCTTACTTTAAAAAAACAACAATGCAGTAGGATAAAAGGTGCACTTAGATTTTTTTAATAAAATTGCAAATCAAAGAACACCTGTTTCTAAAGTGTTGCTTTGCTCAGCTACTTAAATAATGTAATCAATACTAAATGACAAGCTAGTATTCCCAAATTTGCCACCCAGTAAGCAGACACTTCTCTTGCCAATGTTTGTAATAAGTAAGCCTTCTAATTATATTGAAGACAAATATGGTTAATAGTGACTTTTACTCAAGCATAAATATCACATCCATATGACATGAGAAGTTGTCTGGAAGTAAGAATGTTTTAATGGTTATTACTATTTTTTGGTAATAATAGCACTAACAAGGGCAATGTAAATCAGGTACATCCTACTTTTGCTATTGTTTTAGTTTTGCTAATAAAGAATCAAAACCTACAAAAATGCAATTTAAAGAACAGTGCAAACAAGCATTTCCAAATTTTTTGAGGTCTGAAACCAAAATTTAATCTTTCTTTTAGTTTCAGTTACATACATTGTATTCAAAGACATTTCCTTTCCAGATGCAAGAAATATACTATTGAGACACTCCTTTAAAGACAGCTTGGAACATAACAGACATTTCTTACTGACAAAATGAAAGTTGCAGTTCAAGCTGCCATGACTTTCCAAAGAAATAAATCCATGTCGACATTCCCCAAAGGGGCATTTCATAATGGCCTTCATTTATACATTATCTGGGACAAAACCACTGTTTCTGGAATAAAAAGCACTTTTTTACCCTTAGTTTTCTTTCAGTAAAAATACTTACACTTTTAAAAATTACTAAAGTATCATATACAGCAATTTCAGTTTTATTGCACAAATTGTAAATTATACTTTCTGAATTATGGATGGAATTTCCAAAAGGCTTCCAATTTTATAGTCTTTTGAAAGGACAATGAAATCTGAAAAATCAAGATTATAATTTCAGCATTTAAAATCTACACAAAGTAATTCAAACAAATGTTATGACATTTAAGATAATGAAACCCCTCGTTTATGCCAATGTGTCCTACTTCACATATAAGGAGTCAGAACAGATGTCCAAATACTGTTATGCCAGAAGAAAGTTAGGGCATATCCTGATTAATACCCTCAGAGCAGTCCATGGTGTCTCTTTAAAACTAGCATGCATTACTTCAAAACATCTATTCAAAATCCATTCTAGGAAACACAGCTAGACAAAGTGTTCCCAAGACAAAAGGAAAACAATAAAGGTCTGTATAACCCTTTTAGCAATGTAAGCTGCATATTATTGACAGACCATTCATTGCAATCAACAAATGATTAATTGCAAATTTGTTGCTAAATTGACCACGAAAAAGACAAGCTTCAGGGTACTGTTAAAGAGGAAAAACTTATGTTAAAATGATTGGACACTTTTTGTAGTGAATTAATTCTAATCGATACTTTTGTTGACTACACAGTGGAATAATGACTTCCTTAAATAGTGTATGTACCCATTATTGCAGACATTCAAATTAATATTTAACCTAATGCCTTCCTTTTTTTTCCCCTCCTTTGGAAACAGCATTTTTCTAATTTCACCTTTAAGAAATAACAACTGCAACATAAACCAGATTTTTGCAATTTCTAGTATTAACCATTTGGAAGACATAATATACAATTAACAGAAGTTTCTAATACAAAAGTAATGATGTTTATTTAGACTATTTACATGAAAGTTTTGTTTTTAATTACTCTTGGCATGGATAAAATATTATATGTCTTTAAGCTGACCTACCATACAAGCTTCTGACAACTATGCAATCATTCAGTTTTGTGCAGAGGTGTGATTTCAGATTTTCCAGGCTGTGCTATTTTCTTTCTACTGCAGATGTAGTCATATAGCTAAAAGTTAACTTTTAAAGGGGAATTTCATTCCTGTGAGGGTCAATGTACTACTGCAAAATAGCATCGCTGGTTTGTTTCTTCTTTGACATGCCAGTGTTGTCTTGAAGAGTGCTCTGCTTCTTGCATTTTGGTTCTCAGATTTTTATTCAAGAAAAAAATTCCCATTTATTTACAAGCACTAGTATTGATAAATAAGTCATTTAAAGATTTAAATATATTTACAACTAAAGCCTAACTTACAGTTGTGACTATGAATGCAGAGATGCATGCATTTAAAAGGCTCTCATGAATGAAGAGCTTACTTCCTGTAAGTTTCTTATGAAAGTGATGATGGGATGTAGGCTGAGCTTCAGAGCTGAACTACTTATATTCTTTTAATATAAGCTCTGGATGCCCCAACACAACATCATGGATCTGTTGTAGACAGTCCAGAATAGGGCCACAAAGGTGATAAGAGGGCTGGAAGCACCTCTCCTGTAAGGAGAAGTGCCTGGAGAAGAGAAGGTTCTGGGGAGACCTTATAGCAACCTTTCAGCAACTGCAGGGGGCCTACAGAAAAGCTGTAAAGGGACTTTTTATAAGGGCAGGTGGTGACAGAAAAGAACAAGGGGAAATGGTTTTAAACTAGAGCAGGGCAGATTTAGATTGGACATTAGAAAGACGTTCTTTAATATGAGGGTGGTCAGACTCTGGAATGGGTTGCTCAGAGAAGTTATGAACCCCTCATCCCTGGAAGTGTTTTAAGTCCAGGCTGGATGGAGCAACCTGGTCTAGTGGGAGGTGTCCCTGTCCATGGCAGGGGAGTTGGAATAACATGATTTTTAAGGTCCTTTCCAACCCAAACCATTTTATGATTTTATTATTTTATTTCTATGAAACATTTTGCTATGACAAGCTATTAGATAGCTTATACTATGGCTTTTGGGTTAGGGGTTTTTTTTGAAGAAAAAAAAAAAAATTCCAGGCACTCAAAATCTTTTTCTTCTACTTCTCAACTACTGCTACAATGTATACTAAAAAAAACAAAAAAAAACCCAAACAAACAAACAAACAAAATTAAATAAATAAATAATAAAA
>JAAGNO010022489.1:49092-60625 GCA_033439905.1 Ceryle rudis
CAAAAGAACCATCAACCACCAGTGAGTAGAATAGAATAGAATAGAATAGAAAAGAATAGAATAGAATAGAATAGAATAGAATAGAATAGAATAGAATAGAATAGAATAGAATAGAATAGAATGGTTCAGTTGGAAGGGACCTACAACAATCATCTAGTCCAACTGCCTGACCAATTTAGGGCTGACCAAAAGTTAAAGCATATTGTGATGGGCATTGTCCAAATGCTTCTTAAACACTGACAGGCTTGGGGACTTTGGCCACCTATCTAGAAAGCCTGTTTCAGGTTTGACCACTCTCTCAGTAAAGATATGTTTCCTAATGTCCATTCTAACCCTCCCCTAGCACAGGTTTGAACCATTCCCAGGCATTCTGTCACTGGATACCAGGGAGAAGAAATTCGCATCCCCCCTCTCCATGTTCCCTACTCAGGAGCCATGAGCTTCCTCAGTCTCTTCTTCTCCAGCCTAGACAAATTCTTTGTTCTTAGCCACCCCTCACAGAACATGCCTTCGAGCTCTTTCAACAGTTTTGTTGCCCTTCTCTTGGTGCATTCAAGTACCTTAATATCCTTCTTAAACACAGTACTCAAGGTGAATCTGTATCAATGCTAAAAAGGGGTCTGTAGTTTCCTGCACCTTCCCTCATGCTGCTCTTGTAAATTGTAATTTGCTTCCCTTGGTTTTCTTTTTTTCCCGGTTTTGTTCTGTTGCTGGTTTGGTTTTTTTTAAGGAGAAGACCGTCACATGCTATATGTACAAACAAATGCTAACACCTCCATATATGCCATTCTCATTCTGTACCATTCTACACTTTATAAATACCTTTGGCCATAGGTAGCAATGTTCCTCAGGGATATTGCCTCTAGCAGTTAAATACTATTCATTACAACAGTTATGGATGGTTGTTTTTCACAAACATGTATTGTCAAACAGTAAAAGTTCTTTTCCCTGCAAACAATAAGAGAAACTAATAATGTATCCACAAAATGTTAATACAAAACACACCAAAATGTTATTTTTTTTAAGTAAGAAATGAGAAATTATAGGAAAGGGCTGTATTTGAAACGAAAAGTGCAAATGTTTTCTCCAGTTTTAATTAAAGAGATATAAACAGCTATAACATGGCACAAAAAACCCCAAACATCCATGTGACAGAGTAGCCTCCATTTGGTATAATAACGATTTTAAACTTACCCTTTAAAATATATCCTCATGAAGAATCTTTTTTGTCATTTTTGTAATAGGAGTCCGTTGTAATTCTGAGATGTACACCAAAAAACTCACATACTATGTGAATTGAGTAGCGTCTTTGGATTCCAGCTGGCTTGGCTGTATGCCTTTCTAATGGTAATGAAGTCATACAGCTGCTAGGACAATCAGCTGGAGTTCAGATCATCACTAGCTAAATGGATATCCACTGACTAGCTTCTTATCAGGACTCATTCAAGTTCAGTGCTAACAAACTGTAGAGTTACATAGGTTTACATGGTTACAGAAAAGTGCCTTTTAAAAATGAACTTGTTGGAGTTGAAAAAAAAATCTCTCCTTTTTAAGCCTATAAATGTTACTTTGTGCTGGTCAACTCAAGAAATGTCCAATCCTACTCCCAATGAAGTGAAAGGAAAATTCCCATTCATTAGCATGGAAGTAAACCAAATCAGTTCGCAATGTTTCAGGGAGTTTTTGAAGAATACTGCTATTCAGATTACTTCAGAATGCCTTGGCTAAAGGGTCACTAAGTATTCAGTGGTGTCCAATTTTCAGCTTAGAATGCAGTGCACACCAGACCTGTGAGAATTTGCTAGTATATTTGTGCCACATAAAATGGACAAGTTCTACCATTTTCACAAGAGGACAATTTTCTGTTATGAAAATTTCTATTCCCTATAGATAAATGGAAAAGTATAAAACATACAAAATAATTACTAGTATTTTTTTTCACCTCTGTTTTTACTGAACAAAATTTGAATTATTAAACCTTATTAAAACATGGAAAAGCAATGGTGCTTGTTTGACATACTGAAATTGGATAAAAGGTTATATCAGTTTAGTGTGAATGTGTAGTGACAGATCTTCTAAAGCATTCTTCACATTCTTCAAAACTGATACAGCCCTTAGACAACATTTCAGCTGTTATGAGTAATGGAACCAACTGGCTTTAATCATGGAAACAAGTGTCAACTGCTCTAGTAGTGAAAATTTCAGTGAGAAATAACAGCAGTCGAACAACTGAGCCTCTTTCAAATTAATGTGAATTTTTTTTACAGATACTCGGTTGGGATTTTGGTCAGCACCTTTATGAGTCACCTCACAAAACATGACTTAAAAGGACCTTATAGTCCTCCTATATAAGGACTTTACATCTTATCTTTATAGTGACTTATGCAAACAAGAAACAATTCATCCAGATTATATGCAAACTACATCCTGCACTCCAAACAGTTCTGACTTTTAATCTACTTTCCTCTTTAAGGCTTACACAGCTCTTCCCCATTGAGCTTCCTCTAAGAATCAAAAGCTATTCAGTATTAGTTATGTGAAATTCAGATGAAGGACTTTGGCAACACCTCCAGATTATAATCAGCAAAATATCATAACTCCCACTAACCAATATATGGAAACTCACCCACGTAAATGATATCATCCTAATTCAACTAAGCATGCTCAAACTGAGCGGTGACATTCATGCACAGGGAGAAGTCCATAGAAGGAAAACCATACTCCTACAGCTAATTACACTCAAAGAGAAACAGGCAAATAATTCCTTTACACTTGCACATACTTGGAATTCCACATTGTAGCTCTTGCTAGTAACAAAAATATTATTTTAGTTTTGATTTTAAAACTATTTTAGTGGCTATGAAAACTGGCAGGATGATAGCATTTTCTACATAAAATCCTATATTTATCCATTGAGCTTAGGTTTCCTTGCCAATATCCTTTGGCTTTTACCTACAGGAGCTACTTCTGCTGGCAAGCAGCAAGTTCGTTTCCATGGTTCACAGTTGAGGCTGTCAACAAATGTGCCAAAAGTATGACATGGATATCTATTCAATAGAGAAGACTCAGCAGAATTATTCTACAAGTTGTAAATGTCACTTGGTGATAACTTTTGGTTACTGTATGCCTCAGCTGCATTTAAGTAACCGATATAGAGAGGAAAATTCTGTAACCCATTATGTTTCTCAGAAACTTATCCCAGAAACCAATCTATCAACCAAACAAATGTAGCAACTCTCAGCTGATCTGATTTTGTCCAGTAGCAAGCACATAGTTTACTATAATTTACAACTCCAACCTGAAATCCACTCATATCAGTGCAAATATCCCTATTAACTTCCATAGCTTTTGATCAGCTTTTACCAACTTAAAAGGAATGCGTATTTTTCAGACCAAAAATAAGCAGAAATAGTTTGAAACTCAAATAACATGTACTTTGTTTTCCTCTCTTTGGATCTGGATAAAGTAGCTTCAGTAGCAAACAGTTTTAGGATGAGACCATGATCTTTTTCTATTTCCAGTCACTGCAGTATACAGGTATGTCCACAGGATATAACAAAGTGTTAAAGTGGTGTCCAAAAGAGAGAGACTTCATACAAAATAGGAACCACTTGCAGTGTTTTGCAGTGTAACCATCTAGAGCAATTGCTCTTGGCACAGGTCTAACCAATTTGTGAGCAGGCAGAATGCCATCTGAACAGATGGCATGAGGTACACAGCCAAATAGCTATGTATGTGCATCGGCTGTGGGTAGTAATGGCATGATTCCCAGCCATGAAGGTCTAAACAGTTGTCCATCCTGATCTTACAAGCTCATGTTTATAGAGAATTGTCATTATAATCCAGCTTTGTACTAAATTATCTTTCAAATAAAAAATGTTCTGGGAGTTGAAAATGGCAGATATTTGAGTTTCAAGAGAACTCCTGTGTTCATTTCTTTACTATTTCTTTTAACAATTAAAATTAAAAAAAAAAGGTATAGCTATGAAAATGGGCCCAAATTTCCCAGAACCATTCTACTTGTTCCTTGCTGCTGTAGCAATACTGTGAAGCCAAAGTTCTTCATCTGAAGAGCAAGGAATTAGCCTTTGGATAAGGGAATGCCTATGCTGCAAAACCACACATGGGCTGTGTCAACATCCTCCTCTTTCTCCTGTTCCCCATGAACTAAAAGACCAAAATGTTATTCTGGTCTGCGATTCACAGGAGTTATTCAAAGCATTATGAACATGCCCATGGCTGTGTACAATCAACTGTACCTGGAACTTTATGAACCTTATCTGTCCTCCTAATCATGGACCTACAAAACAGCTCTAATTCAACTCTGCCTGACATTTTTACAAACAGCATGTCTCAGCTATATCTAAAGATCCAAACCAATGATTTTGCCTAGGCAAATTTCATTTAAATTCCTCAGTACTCTAGCACAGCTAATAATTACTAACCAGCTATTTTTTTCAACAGAATTAATTCATTTTCTGCTTACAAACTGCCCCAAGAGAGATTAAGATATCTTTGTGCTCATTAGTCACTCGAAATTATTTTCCATGTCATATCAATGATTGGTTCTTATCCTTAAATCTCCATAGATTTTCATTATGTATGTTTAGCAGTTAGAGCTCAGTTGATTTGTTGACTGCACGCAAAGGTTACAATGACAATGTTTTTTGTCCTCTGTTTCAATTAACAGAAATTCGTACCCTCAGAATTTTACCATCAGGATTTTGATACAAACTTTTGTAATATCAAGTTCCAAATGAAAACTTATAAATAATTACATTTTCTTTTTCTTAAAAATGCTCCCTGCTAGTAAATGTACATTCATGCAATATAAATATTACATTGATATTCAACTTACTGTCTTTCTGAATGCTGGGGAAAAAACCAAACCAAAACAAAAAACAAACCACAAAACACCAAACAAAAGACAGACACCATTATGTAAACAGAATTGACTATCTGAAAAAAAACCACACCAAAACCACAGACAGATTTTTTTCAACCAATCTTCTGATGCTTAATAAACTTTATTTTCAAGCAGCAATATTGGATTTTGTATCAGCACCCATCCAATGGTACAAGATCTCTCAGCTTACATAGCATGTAATAGTATAACTTGTTAGGAAAAATTTTGTCACTTGCAATTTAATTAGTTTTACTAAAATGTTCCATTCTTATAAATTCACCAGTGTAGATAAGTTGACTCTGTGCAGAGAACTTGGGCTGATTCAATAGTGTACCTACCAATGTGCAATACAATGCACAAAAGACCATCAACTATAGACTTGTAAGACATTTCTTGGTGGATGCTTTTTGTATATGCCAAATAATCTGGCAAATAAGATGACAAATTTGGTACTATTGAAACAAGGACAACAACAAAAAGCCTACTACTGATTTCAATAGGATCAGGAAGTAGCCCATAAATATATTACAGGTACCATATTATCAAGAATTATGTATAAGAATCACAAAGAATGTAGGAATATTTGTGGAGAAAAAGTTGTGTGATTATATTCTATGATTCTATGAAACCTCTTCTTCCCACTATATCTTGAAAAATAAGCTTGCCTTAGTAAGTTGTACCCAAAACATAGATTATTGTCTGAATTGTTAGTGATCAGGCACAGAAAAAAAAGAACAAATTACATATATATGCAGATGAATGGGATATAGCACACTGAGCAGAGGGATACATATTTGGTGATGGCATCTATCCCTCCTCTATAATACTTATAATAGCTGTGAAAGTAAAAGCCCTTTAAAATTTTCTATTTGTATAGGGCACCTGTAACAACAGCAGATGGTGTAATACTTTTCAGGAATCAAAAAGAAACCACATTTCTCCTGAATTTGCCCTATTTTGTCCTGGAAGCCAGGATGGATTTTACATTATGAGATGAAAATAAAAGGTCTGTCCTATGTAGGAAGAGAGTGAAAGAACAGATTCATGAATGACAGCTATGTTTTCAGACTTGCCACGGAACACTTGCAAACAACAGCACAGGTTAAAATGGGAAGAAGAAGAGTTCCGAATGAGACAAAAAGTTTAAGACGAAAAGCTAGGACTACTCATAGAAATACAAGACATTTTGGAGACCAAGTGCTGAAGAATGTGAGATATGAAGATGTTAAGAAAGAACTTAAACATCCATTGCTGCAGTAAAGCTGGCAAGAGCTAGAAGGTTGAAGACATTAAGATAAAAATCAAAAGCACTCTTTATATGAGAGTATTATGCCAATGATGTATTCAACAAATCAGATGAAAAAATTATATAGATGAATAAGTTTTATGAAACTTTTTTTTTTTCCAAGCAGAAGTACTAATGAGATCTGCTTTCTTACTGATGTATGCCTGTTATGCTTACATACCTCTAACTCCCAAGACAACCCCGCTGGCCAAGAAACTGAGCTATTTTCAAAACTAATTGTATGATAGTTAATGCACTATTGCTATGAATTAGACTGACAGATGAATTCTGCCTGCTCTCTTCAAAAGCAGCCTCTCTCCTACACCAGCTACTGATTTTCACAACTTACTGAAATCTTCACATCTCTTTCAGTTTGCTGGAATCAGCCTGACGCTCACGCAGATATACAATACAGTCATGTATGTTTCATTTCATTAGGGAACACATTTAAAATCAATGAAGCTGCAAAGATGGCTGAGGACACAAAGCAGGGAAGGACTGAAAGTTTTATTCCAGAGAAATATCTCTCAAGCTTATCCAAGAGTAGAGAATGATGTTGAGCACTATTCCTTTTCCAGTGGTGAACTAACTGCTGATAAAATGATAAGGAATTGCACCTGATAGCCCAGGAAAAAAAAGCCAAATACTACATATCTATCTATAATAATAAGGAACACATTTAAACCTCATATTTCATCATAGCATTTGGCAAAACCATATTCCTTCCAAGATCTAAAACTAAAGCAGCAGCTTCTACCAGAAGCGGAGAATAAATTTCTATGCTGAAATCCAAGATGCGTTTACAGTGAAGGCAAGTGTTTTATGGTCATTTAGCACTTTCTAGGAGCCAGAAAGCACCAGTGTGTCTATCTAACCTTGCTCAAGTCACTTATAGGGAAACTGTCAACTAAAAAAAAATAATTCACACACTTCTACCTCAAAATTACTTAGTTCTTTTTATTACAATTCATCTGGTATTAGTATAATCATAATCTAGCATAAATCTACTACCATTAAGACATATGGCAAATAATGTCCATATGATAAACAACATCCACAAATAATTCTCAGTTTTCCTTTTTGCTAATATAGTGAACTTCAGAATTCTTTTCCTGTATTTTAGTATTTACATGTGTAATTTCTGTTCTTGGGTACGAGTGTGTTAAGATAGCAAAAGAGGATAGTAAATTGAATAAATACCTAAAAAAAAAAAGAGAACCATTTATCTTGCACAATCATTAAACATCACTGTAGGAGATTTAAGTAGAGGTATAATGATTAAGACCATAGTAACATCAGAGTTTCAGATTGACCAGATTTGGATTTAACTGCACACTTTTTCTATTCTGAATCTAACTTCATCCATTTATAACAAGAGGACAATTACACACCTCACAGAGGAATAATAAGGCTTAATGTTAAATGATTTAACATGACAGAGGGAAAGGTAGGAAAAAAATACCATCACACAATCCCTACATACAGACAATAAGGCTTATATAGTTTGAAGAGGAGGATATCCTCTCAGCGCTGCTGCATAGTGGCTTATTTCACTTATGTCAGCTGGGCAATTTTACAATCTCTGCTAGCTTTGTTCACACCAAGAAAGCAATGTATCAACTCCAGTTCACCAATGGAAAATGTGGCAGTACACTGCAACCTCAACTCTCAAAGGACTGGAAAAATAATAAAAAAATACAGGATCTCTCACAGGACTGCAAGTCACGACATTTCTAGGGACCTTGGCCAATACTGGGCAAAATGTGCTTGTGAGACAGATCCGAACTGGAATCTACTGTTTGAATCAACCTACAGTATAGGACTAGAGAAAGTCCTCCAGACTACAGCCAAAACATAGTATGTTTTTATAATATACCTCACTGACACTTCTGTTTTTATAATATACCTCACTGACGCTTCTCAGACTCCCTTTGGAAACACATATGCAATGCATGGCAATAAAAGGGTTATTCAAATATCTTAAGCATCTGCTTTTGTGATTAGTATTTGAAAGGAGACGAGTGCTTCTCTTGCAAGGCACAAAATGACATGGATTATAACAGGTACTGTTAATGATAGTATATTAATGTTTAATAATGCAGAGTGATTAAGACTGTGTCTGTACTTTATTATTCTATCTTCTACATATGTCAGAATGGCTTGAATACCTTTTGGCATGATATTTAATTAAAAGTAAAAGTTAATTTTTCTCATTCATATCAGCTATAAGAGTTATTACTTATGATTACACTAGATTTCCTACAATGACTTTCTTTGTTTAACTGATTGCTTACAGTCAGAATTAATACAGTTTTATTTTGAGTTCTTTGCTTTTCCATAAAACATGTACAAAAGTTTCAGGAAAATTATTTTTAATATCTTACTTATTGATTGACCATTGCTTAATTTAATTAAGGGAGGGCATTTTTCCCCAACAGAGTTGCTCAGACAAAGAACTGGATTTGCAAAAATCCTGAGGTAATTTAAGAGCACATCACTCATACATTTTCCAATGAATGTGAGCCTTTCAAAGTGACTTAAAGATCTTTTGTCCTGCAAACCTTGCTTTCAGCTTCTTTGAAAAATCTTAGCAGATGCATCTTATCCCTTTAATAAAAAATGAAAAACCAAAAAACTCCAAATAAAAAACCTCCCAGAAGGAAATATTTTTTCCATAAATTTCATACCAACAATATTGCCAGTAGCAAAGCTGCAAAGGGACTTTCTTAATACATTTTAGATCACTTCACCAAATTTTCCACTAATCCCATCCTAAAATGAACCTGTCGTATTCATATAACAATAGTCTTGCTATGAGCAGAAAGAAAAAAAAACAATTTGATTTTAATTTACTCTTTGAACTCAGAAAGACTGTCACACACTAGTACATCAGCCTTCTGTATCGTCATAACTCCCTAGTAGCACAGCAGTTTCTACAGAGAGTACAGTTAAGATACATAACCTTAAATACCAAGCTTTTTTCTGCAAAATGCCAACATAACAACTAAAATAAAGAAAGGTTTTCTAGACCATCATAAAATGTTATCTGTGTTCCTGCAAAAAAAATTCACTCCAGAACATGATGTCCTGAAGATTTAGGTATTTTTAAATTCTTGTTCTCAGGCCCTGGATTCTGTAAAACAGCAATACTATTTTCTTATATCAAAACACACTGTGAAATTATATTCATTTGCAACCATTTCTGCTGCTAAGAGAGCCAAATAAAAGTCTATAAATAAACAACGCTGTAAATCCCAATTTTTCAGTGAATACTTGCCCACACTAGATTGCAATTTTACTTCAAAAAGTATGTTTGGAAGCTTAAGGGATACAAGCCCATATGTTTATCTCCTGTCTAAGAATGTACAGAGAGGAATAATAAGATATTGAAAACATCCAAGGACTCCTTTAGCTGATGTATAGTCCCATGGTCTAAGAAGCTGAGTGGATTCAGGTAGAGAAAAAAGACAAGCTACTAATCCTTGCCAGGTATTCACAGAATTTCCATGTGATGTGATTTACGTCTTGCCACATTTGAGGCTTAAGTGAGATGTCTTTCCTAGGTATTGTGACACATAATGTATGTGCTTTCATATTTTATTTTATTTTTTTAAATAACCCTTCTTAGCATAGACTCATAGGATCATAGAATGGTAGGGGCTGTAAGGGACCTCTAGAGACCAACCCCCCTGTCAACACAGGAACACCCAGGGCAGGCCACACAGGAACAGATCCAGGTGGGTCTTGAAGGTCTCTAGAAAAGTGGACTCCACAACCTCTCTGGGTAGCCTGTTCCAGTGCTCTGTCACTCTCACAGTGAAGAAGTTTTTCCTCATGTTGAGGTGGAACTTCTTGTGTTTCACCTTGCTACCATTACCTCTCGTCCTATCATAGGGCACAACTGAAAAAAGACGGGCCCCTTCTACTTGACACCCACCCTTCAGATATTTGTAAACATTAATAAGATCCCCTTATGGCACTCTGGTACTCTCTTCTCCCATCCACTCACTTGTTCCTGCTGTCTCCTCAAGCTCTCCACCTGGATCTAGATTCCTGAGTGATGAGGTGGACAAGTCAGTCAATTCTGCCTTTAGGAACAATGTGCAGAAACAGAGGAGTGAAAAATCCCAGAGAATGAACAACAAAGCAAGAGAACTGTGGAAACATTATTTTGCCTTCCACCATCAACAACCTTGTTCCTTTTTTACAGGTCTGTTTTTAGCATCTGCTAGAAGTTGAATGGCACGTAGTCCAGCAGAGATTATGAACATGGGTTGAACATCACCTTGCCTATCTGAGTACTGCTACTGAAAAAAAAAAGAAAACATAGATGTAAGACTCTCTACCAGAAGCAGCTCACCAATCCTTCTCTCCACCTTCTACCTACTCCCCTGAGAAAAAACAAACAACAAAGCACTGAGGAATGGTCCCCTCACTTATCTGAGCAGTCACTACAAGCAGGGCAGATTTATCTAAGACTTGAATAGTATATTTTTTAATTTAGATGTCACTTTAGTTGCCCATTGTAAGAAATGAAGGCGTAAGTGAAATAAGAAAGTGGATATGGATACATGCTTGTTATTGTGTATTTGTTAAAAATCTGTAGATAACCTCATAAAAGTAAAGGTTCTGTTCCTCTGGCATCCGCTGAAGAGGAGAATTAAATTTTTTAAAAACAAAACGTATTTCATAGGTGTTAGATGCTTCAGAGAATGTTCAGAACAGATATTTAGATACAGACATTAAACAAATTTCAACTGAAAAATCAGGAAATCTAAAGGTCATAGGTACAGTTTTTCAAAAAAATAAATACAAAACTGCAGGCACTGGGACACTGCAGCACCATGAAGTTTATGCTTCTGTAGGCATCCATCAGATAACAACTACAGAGAATGCAAAGATCTTTTTTCCTTGTTTTGTTCCTACTGCCTATAACTCATACCTATCCTGCGCCTTAAGGCATCCTTATCTTGTGGAGCCCGATACAGTTATGCAGCTCTAAGCAGATACTTACACATTCAACTATTTTACCCAATCAGAACATTCCAATTTCCAAAAGCGTTTTATAATCAGATTATATCATGTTGACATTTATATACAAATTATAGTGTTTCCACATATCATAACCCTCATAATCGTGAACAGCTTTAGTAGAATTCTCTGTGGAAGACAGCTTTGATAGAAAATAATTTCTGTCCTCACAGTTAATTACTGATTTTTTTTCCACCAATTAGAAATTTGAACTCAATCCCACAGATTTATAATTTACAACAGTAGCCAATGCATACAAATTACTCTTGCTTCTCTTTTAAACATGACTAAAAGTTCAATTTATTAAATGT